>JANQAP020000132.1:2277090-2290086 GCA_026874005.2 Erythroxylum coriaceum
ATCCTTATAAGCCTCCATTTATGAGCTTAGGAGATATTGCATCATCTTATGGGTAATAATTATTGTAATAGTTAAATCACATTTCCCTATTAAATTTCGCTTTCTTCTTAAAGCTTAGTTTAAAATAAACAATAGAGAGGAAAATTACATTTTTTATTTTTCATTGATGACTGCAAAATAAGGTGTATACAAAGAAGATCTTTTTTTTAAATAACCTTGATTGCTTCCTTCGCTCTCTCCATGGATCAGAGTTATAAAAATAACCTATTATTACTTTCTCATCACTATCAGTCATACGAAGTACTCTTACTAAAGGCTTTCAAACTTGGATAACAAATTGACAGTGGGACGACAATTTATAATTTTTCAAGTATAATTGTAGAAATCTCCAATCCAGTATTAGAACTAATATACTAAAATGCAACTCACTTATCACTTGTAAATATTTTTCCCAATTCCTTCTTCACTAAAACAAAGCATTGAAGTGATCAGAAATTAGCAAATCTTGTAATAGTAGGAAGACATAAAATCCTGCCATTAGTGAAATCTTTTCTTATCTAATTGAGGATTGTGTGTTATTATAGATGAACCTGGTAATTTTTCTTCCCTTTTGCCAACTTCATCAATGATAGAAAATATCTAGTATCTCCTATATTTTCCAACATCATATCAATATAATGTGCAGCATAAGAAGTGCAATAAAAAGAATTATACCTGCTTTTTAACCCTTTTCTAGCTGCTTTATAAGTAAAATCATTGTTAGTGATGAACTGTACAATATTTTTTTATCCAACTTCATTCACAACTTTGGTAGATATTTAAAACAGACTATCAACATTTCTAACAAAGATAAATGCTTCAATATACTTTTAAAACATTTTCCCTTTAGCAAAAAAAACCAAAATTGATAATAGGCTCATGTCTTTTATTTTTCAAATCATCATACATGATTGAACACTCATAATTTACCCAACCATTCTTCTTTTATCCAAATAACTCTTTATTTCATAAAAAAAGCTATTTAGAAGATTACTTTTGTAGTTATCAATTGAAGGAGCTTTATATCCTAGACTATAAGAGGAAATAATATCCACTATAGGCTAGTAATAGTAAGACTGAGCATCATTAAATGACATATCTGTATCATACCACCATTTAGCCATTGTCATGTCCATATTTTGTTTCTTTATATTGTAAGGCATTATGTATTAGAGGCTAAGCTCTAAGAGTTATTTCCGATGCAAAAAAGTAAGACACCGGTGTTTTTCTCTTCCTAACATCAGGTGTAACAATCACTTTTCGTTGAGTAAAAAATCACCTTCAACATCTCTAATATCACCCTGACCACTGCAAAAAGAACTTCCATTACCAATTTTGTAATTCCGTCTTTGTCTTCTGTCTTTCTTATACTGATACTCTTTAAGCAAAGTTTTCATTTTCTATTTTACATCATAGTTGACTTTCCTGCAAGGATCTATATCACCTTTGATCCCAGCTAAATGATTCTTTAATCTAGTGATTTTTTCATCTTTGAAATGCTTATTACAAAACAAAACAAATGGTATGGTTCTCCATTCTAGGAACCAATCTAGTATGAACCTAAGATGGATCATAGAATCTTCTTTAAGCAGCCAAATTTTCAGGAGTACTTGAACTTCCCTCCATTTATCTATAAAAATAACTGATGATATATGTCAAAATTAAATTAATAACTTCAATATAAAATTAAAGTTGTGTAAGATAACATGAACAAATAGAGCAATAATAACTTCGCAACAATCATATGATATAGATATGAAGTGAACTTTATGAACTTATATAAATGATTTCTTAAGAAAATTTGAGGCTTAGGATCATTCTATCTAAGAAATTCTCACGTTTCTTAACCCAAACATCATATAGGTATATACATTAATTTTGATGTTTCTTAACCTAAATATTAAAAAATCTATTGATTGTTGCACTCTTACAACTATAACCCATTTTGTATGATTACATAATTCAACCATAAAATTACAATTATAACCCATTTTGTGTGATTACATAATTCAACCATAAAGTCACAACTATAACCTGGTTTGTGTGATTACATAATTCAACCATAAAGTCATAACAATAGCCTAACATAAACTCACAACTATAACCTCTTTTGTGTGGTTATATAATTCAACCATAAAGTCACAACTATAACCCATTTTGTGTAATCATGTAATTCAACCATAAACTAACCCATTTTGTATGATTACATAATTTAATTCACAATGTATAATCCATTTTATGACAATCACTTTGTAATAATATATAACCCAATTTGCACATAAAATAAACAATCCAAAACATTCAAATAACGAAGTATTATTATTATTATTTTGTCTTCTTCGCTGTGATTTTGTCACTAATTTTAATCTTTCATTCACTAATTCTTCAATGACTTTCATTCTTTATCAGCCTATCTTTAACAATCTTTGGTTAATTAATTTTAATCAACATAGTTGAAGTTAAACAGGCAATAACACAGACAATGAGACAACATTTTTTTTTTTAATGGGACAACACAATATTCCATTAATTCATTAAATAATACTTAGATCCTAAAAGCACACACAACACATTATTTCCTAATATTACTCAAACAACAAAAATACAAAACACAAAACACAAATTTCATTCAATATTAGCAGCATTATTTTACCACATATGACAAAACACATGGTTGATACTTGGTAACCTTGAGGCTTGATCTGCTTTATTGAAATGGCGATGGATGACAATGAAGGACAAAGGCAGAGAACAAAAGCGAGCTATGTAGGTTGTGACAATGTGACGAGCTATACGTGGGATAAAGTGGATTGTGTGAGCTGTGACAGGTTGCGAGTGTGAAGGGCTACAACTGCGATGACAAGAGGAGACGGCAAGAGAGATTGACTATAGAAAGAGGCAGCCAAATCGAGGGTGGGGGGAGGGAGTGAGGAAAAAGGGCCGAAGAGCCAGTGGGTTATGGTTAACAATTTGTTCTTTTTGCAATTTAGTCCTCTATTTTTAAAAATTACATATCTGATCAGTACCTAACCAATATCTTGAATATTGACTGGTACTAGTCAAAAAGGATGGTAGAGATCAATACTAGAAGCTAGTATGATACTAGTTATTTCAATACCATTTTTTTGGCTGATATGTGTATATCTGTCGTTACGACATATATTGGTCAGTATCGGTTCGTATGATACAAAACTCAAAAGATTAGGCCTAAGGCCCTCCAAATTTTGTTAAGAGGACAAAAAATATAGTATCTTTTATTTATGCTATAAATTAAGGATTTAATTATATTGTTATTATTTGTGATACTTAGTAATTATTATTGTTAAATAAATTTTTATTTTATTAAAATAATATTTTTATTATTTCTAATAATGTTGATCGTTAATGATCATCAAATAATCATTATCAAACTTCTTCAATTAAAAATTGAGTAGTTGAATCCTAATTCAACATTAAACATGTTAAGCTTGGATTCTTGTGAACATTCTTTCATTTAATTACATATAAACACTTAGATTGAAATTTTAGGTTACAATTTTATTTTGAAATTCACTATAGCCTCTTTAAAAATTAATTATATTAGAGGGATTTAAATTATTCAAAATAAATTGATTTAAATAAGATAAATATATAACTCAATATACTAACATGTAAGAAAATAATTTATTGTGAGTTGCAACTATAATTTAAAATGACAAATAATTTAATTGCACAAAAATATTATAATTTTATCAGCGGACACTACACCAAAATAAGGAGATTTGAGACACTTATGCCTAGACACATCTAATAATTTTCTTAAATAATCTAAAAATTGGTGAAATTTTTAGACATTTATTTAAGACAGCAAAATTTGTCTAAAAATATACTAAAAAAGAGTCTAAAACTTCTAAATAAAACAAACCAAAATAATACCAAATTAAATAGTTAAAACAAGAGTTCCTTCGCAATCTATCCAAAATCGGTGGATTTAAATTCAATATTAAAATTATACAGCCCATAAAAGAATATAAAGTCCTAAATCGATTACGCCATCATTCTTTATTCGCCTCTATACGCCTCATTCTTCCTGGACTCGACTGAGAGAGAGCTCCTATGGCCTCAAGGAGTCCGTCCTTGTTGCCGCCCTTATCCACACCCTCGACATGTCGAAGGAGTACGCCGATGCCCTCCGCCTCTTCAATTGACGCAAAGGTGGTGTGAAGACTGGCACCAATGTCGGTAACTTCCCTCTCGTTACCTCTGAGGTTTGACTTCTTTTCACATTATTCTTTGTGTTCGTTTACCATCTCTTTTTGTATGTGTAGTTGTTTGTAAAATGGATGGCTTGATTATTGGGTGGTATAACAGGTTCTTCAAAGTAGACAAGGAATGTCTTCTGGAGGACTTACGATTCGGGAAGTGAATGACTTGCTTGATCGTTTGGCTTCGAGTGAAAATAGGCTAGTATTTCATTTGTTTTTAACAATGGTTTAGTTCATAGAAGATATCTAGAGTTTGATTTCATCATCTAGTTTACTGATCTCAAATTTACTATGAATGACATCATTACCTTTGGTATGAATAGGACAGAGAAGTCCTCAATTCTTTCTACTATGATTAAAAAGACAAACACACAGGAAATGAAGTGGATCATCATGATAATTCTTAAAGGTATTGTCTATTGCAGGTTGTAGTGCCGTAATACTTTTCATTTAACCTTAATTTTCAAGTTTTAATTCAAAGTACATTTTACTGATGCCTTATAGATTTAAAGTTGGGAATAAGCGAAAAAAGCATAATCCATGAGTTCCATCCGGATGTAGAGAGTTGTTTAATGTCACATGTGACTTAAAGTTGGTCTGTGAAAGGTTAAGAGATCGAAGCCAAAGGCACAAAAGTCAAAGCCCAGTTCATCCTAGAGTAATACAGGTCAATTTTCTTAGGATAAATAGTTTTTGGTTGAAATTGGTCTTTGGTGCTAAAAAATCTAACCTTGTGCTTTATAATTTGTCTTCTCACTAGCTCTTCGCAACTCAAAGGGAACAAAGTGGAATTACTTCTTCAAGTTGGGACATTTTGTATAGGAGTTGGTGCTTTAATTGCAGGTATACGGATTATCTTTTATTAGATCAATGAGTTTTCCTATTTTGTTTTCACATACTGCAGCTAGTTCTTGCGTTTCATTTTGGGCTCTCTGTACCCTCCTAGGCATCTAGTTAGTCCTCAAGGGCAATAATAGAATAAATATATTGATACTTCAAATCAAAGTGGCAATTACAATAAGTAATTAAGGTTGGATGATTTCCTGTGTAAGTACTGTTTTGGTAAATCAATTGGGTTGCTGCAGTCCTATCTAGCATTTTAATAATAATTAACAACAGAAAATTAGACTATGACTCAGAGCTTCAATTGTCTCCTGTTAGCATGGAGATCTCTCTTGGTTTTTCATATGAAGGAAATAAAACTTCACTAGTTACATTTAAAAGAAAATAAGGGTATCTTTTTTCACTACACCAAAATAAGGAAGTTTTAGACGCTTATGCCTAGACACATCTAATAATTGTCTTAAATAATCTAAGAATTAGTTAATCGCTCCTATACAGATGAACTTAAAAAGATCCACTAAGAAAGATCACTGTAATCACTGACTATAGCATATAAGCAAATCACTCCTATAAATACACGTATCTATTTCCAACTATTGTTTGTAATATTATTTTGGTTCTGGATTTTAGTTTTTGAATCTTCATTTTACATCTCCTTCTTCACCTTCATACCCTATTGCTACTTTTGATGTGTTTGTTTGTTTACCAAGTCTATTTGATGAAACTCGAACAAGAGAAAATTTTAAGTAGTTGGCTTTAGATGGATTCCAAATTCAATTAGGAGATAGTCCAATTAACATATTGCTGTTGGGGCATTCATTTATATCCAAGTTTAAACGTGTTGCTACTCAATAGTAATTTTTTAGGGCGTTGCTTTGATAATGTCTGTCAATTTTTCATTATAAAGCCACTTTATTTAATCTCTGAATCTTGGATGTTGTACATCATTCCTTCTAAAAATCTATTTCTTTAGGATATTGCTGGTTACTGGGAATTAAGAGTTGACCAATAAAATTACATTTGTAATATTCTACTTTCCGTGCTCTTATATGCATTTTCAAATTAGACATATACAAGTAAGATCTCTTGAATCAAGAGCTTTTCCATGTATAATTGGTTGTTGTCTTATAATAGACCTGCAATTTTTGCACTTGACAGTAAGATGTTACAATGACATCCACAGGAACGTTTTCCAGATCCACAGTCTTTGGTGAAAGATCTCCATGATAGTGGATTTAAAGCTATTTGGATGCTTGATCCTGGTATCAAGCATGAAGAAGGTTATTTTGCCTATGATAGTGGTTCTAAGAATGATATCTGGATTCAGACGGCAGATGGAAAGTCATTTATTAGTGTGTTTTCAAGTTTGCTACTCTTATTTGATGTGTGTCTATTGCTCTATGTGTGTTTATGATTTGGAGCATGTCATGTTCTTTGAACATGTATGTGTAGGTAATAGGTTTGGGGGTTAATGTTATTCAATTTTCATGCATCATTGTTTTATTATTAATTTCAGGGGAGGTCTAGCCTGGACCATATGTTTTTCTTGATTTCACACAGTCTAAAGTTCGTTCATGGTGGGCTATTTTAGTTAAAGATTTCACTCTTAATGGCATTGATGGTATCTAGAATGATATGCATAAGCCAGCTATTTTTAAGGTGATTTCTGTGGTTCTTGCTATGTTGTGGCTTGCAATGATCCTTAGTCTAATTGCTTCTCTCTCTAATTATTTCTCTCTCAGAGTGTGACAAAGACAATGCCTGAGGGCAATATACATAGAGGAGATGCTGAATTTGGAGGTTGTCAGAATCACGTTTACTATCACAATGTACTCTTCCTAAACCATGGTCTACTAATAACATAATGATTCTAGAATGGATATGTATTCTTTTATTTTTCCTGAAGGTTAGAGAATCTGGACCACCCAATTGGTTAATAAACTTTGCTTGGTGTATTTGATGATGCATTTTGATGGTTTAACTATCACCAATTGGTGATACTGAATTACTTTCAAATTCTAATGATTTTAGGTTTACGGCATGTTAATGGCAAGGTCAACATTTGAAGGCATGAAATTAGCTGACGAAAATAAGCACCCTTTTGTTCTTACCAGAGTTGGATTTGTTGGTGGTCAAAGATATGTTGCAACATAGGCAGGAGATAACCTCTCAAACTGGGAACATTTACACATGTCTGTGGCTACGGTACTTTAACTGGTATGTAAATTTTACTCTTTTAACTCTAGTTTTTATTCTTTTGAAGTGATCCAAATGAAGTCAAGATTTTAAGAAGTATATACTTCCTTCTTACCTTTTTTTTGTTGTTTTGCCTTCTGCAACTGGAGCTCGTGATGCCATTCTCAGCAATAAGTTTGTTGATGGTTTCTTATTTTCCCAACTATAAGTGGTTACAAGAATGATGGAAGATTGAGATTTGTAAAGTAAGGAATGACGGAGGGTTGAGATTTGTAAAGTAAGTGAAGAACCTAGTTTTTACTTGCCTCTTGTAAATTTAAAGTCTTTGCACACTCTTATAAATTTAAAGTCTTTGTTGTTATTGTTACAGTGATTAATTCATTTGTTTTATAGTTATTTTCAACTATTACTTTATGCTCCTTTGTCAAATTCTCTAGAATGGATTTATTTTAGCTAATTTGTGTTATTATATACATATAAATCTATGTAATATAATATTTATTAACAAAAGTGTTAATTTATTATAATAATATATATTATTATTATATGCAGATATATATTTTAGATTAATTTGTAAAATTTATTATAATAATATGCATGTGAATGATCTTAAAAAGATGCACAAAGCAAATTGTAAGTTTATTTTTTGCTTAAAAATGGTGGAGTTTTTCGACGTAAAAAATTGTCTAAAAGTGAAAAATATCGATAGAGAAAAGCATCTAAAAGCTTACACAAAGTGTCTAAAATAGTATTTATATGTCTAAGAAAACTGTCAAAAATGTATGTTGCGATGCAACTATGTGTAAATAGATTTAGACGCTTAGATTTTTTAAGCTTAGATGCGTAAAAAATGAATATTTTTTTGATGCATCTATGTGTCTAAGAAACCCGTCAAAAATAGTTTTTATGACACTTATTTTTTTGACGTTTTATAAAGCGTCTAAAATTATTTTTAAGATACAAAAAAGCGTCCAAAAACTTCACCTTTTGTGTCTTTAAACTCCACATTTTGTTATAGTGGAATTAAAGATTAAGTTGGGTTGAACTCCAATCTATATTATAATTAACAAGTTTCGAGCTAAATTCGTGCTTAGATTTAAGAACTATTTTTAGACCACCTTGAGTCTTATGCTTAAATTAGTCAATGTTTAAGATTTGAGATTGAATTTAACCAATATTTAAAAGGATTAATTGTATTGGTCTTGTGAACTTTGGACCCTTTTCATATTAATTCTTAATGTTTCTAAATTATTATATACTTCATGTATTTTATATTAAGTATCACCCATCAATTGCTATTAAAAAAACTAATGAAGCATAAGAAAAAGATAATGTTATACAAATTCATTATTGCATAACAACATGTCTTTTTAAAAAAATTAAAAATATCATTGATATGAAAGAAGAAAATAAAATGGTGTCCAAAGGAGACACCTATAAAAGTTTGTAGAGTGGAAATCAACTCCCATAAACCAAATCAATATAATAAATGTCATCATTGAGCCATACTTTTCAATGCTATTTTGTAATATGGGTAAAAAAACCTCCAACCGACAGTCAAAGACTCCATAACTGCCTAATTAGGGATTAGTCCATCAGAAGTTTGTGGTGGGTGCATCCCCGCTCTTTTGCAAGTCTGGGTATCTAAAGCTAAGGAAGTTTTAATCTAGTTGCACACATCTTCTTCTATTTTATTTAATTATTGATCCTCATGTGTTAGGTTCTTGCCAACTTGTACAGAAGCACCGCATAATGGGCCTACCTCAATCTAGCTAAAAGTTAAACTCAAAAGCTTCATCTCTATTAATCTTGACCTAGATCCCAACATATTAATTGTTCGCTTACATTTTGTAGGACAATTTACATGATTACCCTCTTGGAACGTTCCTTATTTTGGAACTCCCTTAAATTCCTCTCCTTCCATAACTTTTAAAAGGTTATGGCTAGGATCAGCACCTGTTGCTTTTAGAGTGTTGTAGCTTGTGCTTTAGTTAGGTTATTAATCACCTCCATTAATGAATTTGAATGCTCATTTCATAAGAAGTATTCTCTGATCTTATTCCAAATTGAATTAGATAAGGAGCAGAAAAAAAAATAAGTGATTACTCATCTCATTCTCTTCTTTGCATAAGCTACAAATCACATTTAGATTCAACAAGAAATGTAGTATGTCCATAGTAGTTATTCTGTGTTTGACCATTAGCCAAGGCAAGAGTGTTGTACTAGGTCTTAGAGTGTTATTCAGTATAAACCTATGATAGGGTACCTCTTGTTTAGTGCTATATAACCATTTCTTGTAGGCCTTGCTTGTAAATTCCTTAATAGGATTACTAAGTCAAAGGTAGTTGTTATGAAGGTTAGAATCATGAGAGTAAAAGGGTTACAATTACTATAATGTTTTAGGAAAATTCACCCACTAATTTTGATTGATAAGTATAATAACCTTAGCCTTGTAATCCATCCTTGAGAGAGCTAAACAACATCGGGTTTTTAGGATAGGAGACCATAACCTGTCTAGTCGTCATGCCATAAAAAAGCATAATCCCATTCCCTATTTTACAGCATACTTTATTGGCCACCTCATGCCTAATCTTTAAATTTTGATTAAGGAACCAAAAGAAATTTGGTCTTGTAGAAAGAGTCCATCAGTTGTTCCTTTTCAGAAAGTAACTGTGAAGCCATCTCATCCAAAGGGAATGTTTGTCTTGAAGCACTCTCCAAAGTCGTTTGATTAAAAAGACTTTATTGGCTACCCCTAATAATACACAAATTTACCCATTTAACCTTAGGAAGACCTGAACTCCTATTTGCTTTAGCCTATAGAAAGTTATTTATCATTTTCTCGATGGATTTGACCAACTTCCTATAAAGGGAAAAATGCGTGCTCCAATATAAGTGTAAGGAACAAATGACAAATTTACCTTTTCTTCCAAAAGAAAGAAATCTATTAATCAATTTGTTGATTCTCCTTTGAATTTTTTCCTTTAATTCTTTCTATTAAAGGAAATAATTCATTGACATAAAGTCTTCAAGTAGTAACTGGTAGGCCTAGATATTGCAAAGGAGAAAAATTCCTACTCATACCTGTTAGAGTAGAAATACTAGATTTCACTGTTGATAAGAGGATGAAGTGGCTTTTATTAAGATTCACCTTGAGGCCTGACATTTAGTAAACCCATTGAGAGTAACCATCAATAGTTTAATTTATTCTGGATGAGCTTTAGAGAAGAGAACTATATCATTTACAAAATAAAGATAGGTAAGAGAACTCTTCTACACCTAGAATGGAACTTGAATTTAGGATTATTTGAGACATTGATCTTCAACATTTAAGAAAGGATTTCCATACAGAGAATGAACAGATAAGGGGACAAAGGGTCTCCCTATCTAATTCCTCTTCTCCCTTTAATAATCTTAGAGTGGGTGCCATTAATCATAATATGATAGGTTGTAGTGGAGACATAGGTTTTAATCTAGTTGATAAAGATTTTATGAAAATTAAAAGCCTTATGAACCTAGAAAAGGAAAGAGCAATTAATACAGTCAAAGGCTTTATTAAAATCAATTTTAATCACATAATTTGGGTAAGATTTCCTTCTAGTATAACCTTTTAGGAGCTCTTGAGCAATTAGAATATTATCACTATCCTTCATAAAAGCATTTTAATTCTCATAGATAATGAGATTATGAACTCCTTTCAATCTGCTTGCTAAGATCTTAGCAATAATTTTACAAATGAAGTTTGTGCATGCTATAGGCTTGAATCTCCAAATGTAGAGGGATTGTAAATTTTAGGAATTAAAAAGAGAAAGGTTTTATTGAAATCCTTTAGAATCACTCCCGTTTCTAAAAACTCACGAACTGCCTCTCTAACCATTAGTCAAATAATAGACTATGTCTTTGATTTGAAATAACCATTTTAACCATTAGGTCCTGGGGTGTTCATCCCATTTATAACAAAGACAGTAGCATTAGTGTCATCATCTAAGATAGATTTCACCATCTCCCAAGAAACATCAGGAAGGATTTTTTCGGAAATGATATATTAGAGTCTATAGTAGTAGAAAGACCTAGATTTAAACCCAGAAGCCTCTTATATTGACTACCTCCTCTGTTATGGTTGGTTGATCAGTAAATAGACTCCTATCCACACTAGTTATATAATAGATTTTATTAGTATTTCTCCTATCTAATAAGGAATTGAAGAAGAACTTAAAAGCTCTATCCCCCTCCTTAAGCTAGTTAATTCTAGCCCAATGTTGGATGAGTGATAAATGATCTAGAACAACTTTTAGAAAAATTTCTAGCTTTATCTTTTCCTTCTGAATAAGCCTAGGATCCATAGTATTAAAAGAAAGTAGAAACTTAGCGGCTACTAGACTTTTCTCAGTTTTATCAACAATTGTTTAAGTGTTAAGAGAATAAACGGCTCTCAACTTTTTCAACTTTACTTTAATAGCTTTAAGCTTTTGACAACAAATGTATTGTTTACAGCCAGAGACTTAAGCAGATAATCACTCCAAAATTGCATCATTAAAACCATCCACTTTGACAAGATAGTTATTAAACCTAAAAGGATGATGATTAGTGGTTTTTTGAAAAAAGAATCAATCAGAATCAGAGTGTAATCTAAAAAATGAAGATCTATAAAGGTAGCTTTACTATTGTCAAATTGTGAGAGCCAATCACCATTTACTAATGCTTTATCTAGTTTTTTTTTCCATATATGCGTTGTTTTGTTTATTGCTCCAAGTAAAGGAATAACCTTTTTCCTTAAGATTTGTTTGCCCCAAATGTTCTATATAAAGCATGACATCTTCATTGTAATTCCTTAAACTGTAGTTGCCCCCTACTTCTAATCTATAGATAGTAGAATTGAAGTCTCAACATATGATCCAGGGACCTGAAAATATATTTTGGACTTTTTTAAGGCAGGACCATAGACTACTTCTTTGGAAACTTGTATTAAAACCACAAACAAAGGAGGAGTAGATTGTAATCCCCTTCAAAATAAAGTGTATTTTTAGATGCATCAAATGCTCATTAGAGAACTTCTCCTACACTTTGACAAAATTCTCATTAGCCAATTATAATTTTGCTATAATGATGGTGATAATGATTAGAGAGAAATTTCCAGCAAGGACAAAAAATGTTCACCTTATTCATATTCTCATATCTTATTTTTATTTTAAGTAAAACTATGATTAGAGGTTTAATCCTCCCTATAAAATCCCTTAAAGCATTCAACTTTTATGGGTTGTTGATACCATATACATTCCACGCTAAAATTGTCATATTAGGATATTTTTACCTTTTGCATCTTTCCTCCTTTCACTTCTCTGAGTTCTCTTACTGGTCACATTTTGAAAGTCCATTCTCCAAGTCTGGAGGGTTGATTGAGGAATTAGGGGGCGGTTGGTTAATACAGGAGAATGGTAATAAGAATGGGAATGAATATATTGAGAAATAGGAATGGATATTATCATTATAATTATGGTGGTTGGTTAAGAGGAAGGAATGATTACCATTACCATTGATAGTGGTTGGTTTGTAAAAAATATTGAGAAAAAACTTATTATATTTTAACTAATTAATTAATTATTAATTAATTAGTTACAATATAATTAATTAAAATTAATTACAATATTTTAATTAATCAATATATTGTAATTAA
>JANQAP020000132.1:2311224-2341144 GCA_026874005.2 Erythroxylum coriaceum
AACTTACACCCCCCCCCCCCCCCCCCCCTCTCTAGCTCTCAAAATAAGTATTGTTTTATAACTAAATAAAAGGTATGTTGTGTGAGTGACTAAGTAGTTTATGAAAGTCAAAGTTTTAAGCTAATTGCAATTATAATAAAGTTTGTATTCCATCTTATGAACAAATTCATATTTCCACTTGTCAAATTTAAGGATGGCAATGGGCCAGTTGGGCCCGAGGTGGGCCTTATTTTCTTAAAAAAATTTCAAGACGACATTGTTTTGTAATTGTCCGTCCAGTTGGGCTGAGCTTGGATTGCTTTTGTCTTTGATAGCTCTGTTCTCCAGTAAAAATTAGTAAAGACTTGTCGAAAATTACCAGTTGGATTAGTCAAACCAAGAAAGGAATGGAAGTCTTTGGGCATTGCTTGAGCTAAGTCAAGCTTGGATCGAGTTAAGTAAAGACTAGTTACTTAGCAAGAAAACGGATGCGCAGTAGCGAACGACTTTCTTAAATTCAATCTGTTGCTTATTCCTTAGCTGGGCACTTTTTACATCTATATGGATAGGGCCTTATCTATTAACTTTGGGCTGGGCAGTTTGGATTGGGTCGGGCCTAGGCCCAACTACCGAGCCTAGTCAGATCTGTCATGAATTAGTCCTCCATTAGGTCATTATTACTTATAAGGTTTCAACAAATTACCATTTTTATCTTTTTGACAAATTTTTCTTCTTGCCATGACTACTGATTTATTTCTCAGTTCGCTGCAATCCCCTAACACCATACTATAGATAATAGAAATCTAAAAATAACGCCATACATATTATCATTATTATGTACTTGTGAGTAAGAAGGTATCATGAGCCACCATCTAAATCAATGATCGAATTCGTTGTGGCTTTAAATAAATCTAACATCATCTGAAGTCTATAAACGCATATTGTTGATTAAAATGCTTCAAAATACTATTTAGTTAATTCCTAATTTTTTGGTTAGTAGATGAATTATTACCTAAGTACTACTAGTAATGTGTTGATGGAGTAGTTGAATCAGTCAAACAAGCATGTTAGTTTGTGGAATTTTTTTAGTTAGAAATAAAGATGTTAGTGGTCCATGTTACCTACTTTCCTTTTGTCTGCTTGTTTTTAGCTCTTGTTACAGTGTAAGCCTATATAACTAGGACTTGAATGTTGTTTAATATGTGATTGCAATCAACTATTTATTGCTTTCCAAAAAATGTGGTGGTATCATAGCTCAAAACAGGTTTTACAGGCTTATGAGTATAAAGTGAATCTTTTTTATGATTGTTCAACCTTTGTTGCAATGGCATCAAATAATTTTTCTCTTCCTATCCCTATTTTCAATGGAGAAAATTATCACTTATGGGCCATCAAAATGAAATCCTATTTAAAATCCTTGAGAGTGATTTCAATCCTATCCCCCTTTTGAAAAATCCCACACTAAATCAAATAAAAAGGCATAATGAAGAAGTGCAAGGAAACTAAAAACTCTCTTGTATACATTCTGCCATGTCAGAGGGTAGTTTTACAAGTACAATGGCTTGTGAATCACCTAAAGAAGCATGAGAGAAGCTTAAGGAAGAGTTTAAAGGCAATAATCAAACAAGGTTGATGCAAATTTTAAATCTTAAAAGAGAATTTGAGATGTTAAAGATGAAGAAATGTGAAGGTGTCAAGGAATATGGAAGCAAGCACATATCCATTTTCAATCAAATCAAATTACTTAGTGAGGAATTTCCTAGTCTACGAGTAGTCAACAAGCTTCTTGTGACTCTTCTCAAAAGATATGAGTCAAAATGTCCTTACGTAAGGATTCTAAAGATCTATCAAAAATAACATTTGCAAAGTTACTTAATACTCTTCAAGTTGTGGACCAAACAAGATCGATAAAGGATGATAGAATTGAAGAAAAAGTTTATGAAGCTTATTTAGCCAAGAATTCATCCTCAAAAGAAAAGGCCAATGTTCCTTAATGTAGCAATTGTAAAAAGCTTGGCCATGAAGAGAAAATTTGTTGGTATAAGAGAAGGCCTTAATGTTACAAGTGCAAGATATTTGATCATTTACAACAGAATTGCAAATTTAAAAATAAAGAATAAACAAATATAGCTCAAGTGACAAAAGAAGAAAATCTTTTTTAGAGTAGTTGGTGAGATATGCAATATGGAGAGATGTGCTCTAAAAATTGAAGGTTAGTGATAAAGTGCATCAACAAATTTGGTTATGATAATGATAAGTGCATCAAATTGAAGAGAAGTGCTTTACAAGTTATGGAGAGAAGTTCTCCACAAAATTTTAAGTAAGGGAGAGTGTTGATTAAAGCGTTTCAAACTACTACATAGTTAGTTCATGATTTTTTGGTTATTAGATGAGTTGTCTCCTATTAATTAAAGTGTTTCAAACTACTACATAGTTAGTTCATGATTTTTTGGTTATTAGATGAGTTATTTCCTAAGTACTAGCAGTACTGTGTTAATGGAGTAGTTGATTAGTCAAATAAGCATATTAGTTATTAAAAATTTTCAGTTTGAAGTAGAGATGTTAGTAGGCATTTTTGCTTGTGTTTAACTCTGGTTTGTTACACTGTAAGCCTATATAATTGGGCCTTTAATGTTGTTTAATATGTGAATGAAATTAGCATTTTATTGCTTTCCAACACGTATTTGACACAAAATCAACCATTCCCTCGATGGGCATTATGTAAAATTGATTACTAATCTTTGAGCAGATTTTTTCAGTTAACTATTTCCTCTGGCAGCTGCAACAAAGTTTGCTACCACTTTAGATTTGATCTCTAAAATTATAATAATGGCTTTATCTAGCCTGTCTCTTTTTCATAATCCAATTGTCTATCCAAAATGGTTATCAAAATTAAAAATATTTCTTATTATTTTAAAAATTAAAAACAAATTAATACCTTTAAAAAGGATCAAGGTCTACTGTTGAAAATGATCAATAAATCAAGCCAGAAAGGTTCAGTGATCATACAAGAATAGTTAGCCAAGCCAAAACAAGGAAAACAAGAGCTAAACTAACAATAAATGAACGCTACTTGTTTGCAGAATAAAACAAAGACCAATTTTAGAACACTAGAAATCAGATAAGCAGGAATGTTTAAAATTCAACATCTTTAGGTCTTCTATCTTGTCTCCATTATTTTATTTAACTTTACTATTAGAATCTTTCTAATTCATTCACCCACTAGTAAAATAATTGTTCTTTTTACTGAGAGTCTCTAAACATGTTTTAGTTTATTTTCTTTCAAATGGCATAAACATTGCAATTAAATGTTATTTTGAATGCTGATAAATCTTCTTTTTTGGTCCTTTTTAAGTTGTATGTCCATTTTACTACTTCATATTTGCTATTCTTATCACATGAAAGATTGTAGAAGGCTTGAATTTTAGTTCATAAACTTAAAGAATACTAGAAATTAAAAAAATAAGTAGTTTCATCAAGTTGATTACATAAAGAGAGTTAAGAGTTTTTAGTCAAACTATATTTAAGTTTGTCCTTAATTCTTAATCTTCTTTTGACAACAAGCCCAATGATAAAATTAACTTTTAGTAGATTTTTGGAGCCTCACACCAACCTAAACTATGGAACCTCAAGATGACATACTATAAGAGCTTTTATGTATGATCTGTTGGTGAACTGGGAGGAATGATGGTCTTTCCATTTGAATGAATCTCTTAATCTAAAAATAGGATTGTAATCCTTTAAGTTCTTGATTATTTCTTAAAAGCCTCTAAAAAGGTAATTGGGCTAATATTAGGTATTCCCTTCCACAAATGTTGCTACTTAGTGCTTTAAAAAATGATTTTTTAGAGAGTTAAATTATGATAGCTTATACATAGGACAAGTTGGTTCTAATTATCAAACCAAAATAATATATTTTCACTATTATTAATCATATACATAATGTTCCCTCATCTCTAACATTTGCTTAAGTGTCCATGATGTGTTTGCTTAAGGTTTAATCTGTCAAAAATTCTTTCACTTCAAAAAGCATGAGTGCACCAACCTTACACTTAGGAATTCCTTATCTGCATAAAGCTTCTATATCTTTTTGACCAATAGCTTCTTGTTCATGTTTCTTATCAATTTGATTCCTAAACCATCCTTATCCTTTCGTAAACAAACTTCTACTTATTTGAACTTACCTTTATTATTTTGCTTCCTTCCCAGTCCAAAATAGTGAGGTCTAATATATATGTACGTTATTTAAAACTAAGATTACAAACTGAAGTATGCCTCCATATGATAGGAATTTATTATTATATTTGCCAAAACTCTTTTAAATGGAATTAATAAGGGGTTGTCAGTCTTTAAAAGTTAGTCTTATGGTTATTATAGGGATACCTATGCACTTGAAAGGAAATTGAACACTTTTGAAATATGTTTCTTGGGCAAGATAGGCATTGATATCTGAGGCTCTAGCTAAAACCCAATAGCTATTCTTATTTGCATTGATTGTGAGGCTAGACAACTTATTGAACCCTCCAAGGAATTTAAGAATACTTAGCTCCTCCTTGATTAATTTCATTCTCCTAGTAAATTTGTAAGCATCATATCCTCTAGTTTTGATTATAAGTCCTCTCTGAACAACATCCTCAAACTTTTAAACTCTTACTAAATAATTGTTGAACCTATAGGAGAATTTCTCCTTATTTTATAGAAGGGGATACTCACTTTCTATTGGGTGTGACTCGAGTATAATGGATTGTTAAAGAATGTGAAAGCTACTCCTAAAAATTGACATCTAATTTGAATTAATGAGAGTCATGTTTAGCTTTTTTTTTATGAAGCCTGTGCCACTTTAGTTATTACTCCAAATAAAAATAATGTCCCTTTAATTTGGGATCTAAAGTTCCTAGTGGAATCATACTTTTCTAAATTCCTTATTGGCTTACTTTAAGCCTAATTTTTGACCCTCATCTTCATTAGCACATAAGGTGCAATTGAAATTCCTAAACAGAAACCAATGGGTTAAACTATTAAACTGCAATTTCTCTAAATCCTCATGTGGAATTTTCCTTAAAAAGTTAATTTAGCTATATAAATAAAAGTGGCATTAATATTGATAATGAAATGATAAGGTTTACTTGGAAATACAAAAATTGCTCTATGAATAGGTAGTTTTGCATTTGAATGTGATAAGGATTAAACACAACTATAATTCTTCCATTATAGTGAACTTGATGGTTATTAATCACTCCACTATTTTTCTAGAAACTAAAGGCCTTTTCAGAGCAAGTTAATTTTTATTTTAGTCACTAAGAGACTAAACAAAATAGGATTCTTTAAAATCAAATTGTCTTTAAGTGTCTGTTGTGTATTGGGGACAATTTAAACCCCTTATATTCAAGTTATTATTGTCATATTTTAGTAAAAGATGGGCTATTTACCCCTTTTTCTTAAGCTTCATCCCTAGTTTCTTCTTATTAGATACCACAACATCATAATTGCATTGAATTTTGTGTTCTTTAGATTGAAAATCATTGTTGTGTTGTAACTATTATTCTAATTCATTAAACTTTTGAGGGACTAGGGATGCATTTGAAATATTGACATTAGTCTTCTCCTCCATCTTATTCTTCTCCTTATTTTAGACAATAATTCCATCTTGATCAAATTCTTTGTACAATTCTCCTTATTTTCCTTGTTTAGAACTCAAAGCCAATGTTTACTTTTCTTCATCCAAGTTAGTCTGGTTCTGATCTAAATTCAATAAATTAACATATTCTCCAGTATCAAACCTCTTATATATAGGTCTTCATATTTGGACGTTTAGGGTTTTGAGGGTTTTCATTACTAAATAGTCTCTACTTTTGTCTTTTTAATTCACCAATATCATTCATCTTCATCAAACTTATGGTTCCTTATCCAACTCAATTTCTATAACTATTCTTGCATAATTTAACCTTTTAAGTTCTGCAGTATACTCATCAAGATAATCAAAGATTTCAATTGATCTAGATTCACAGCTCGATCTTAATGTAGGCCAATATTCCACTAATAAGTTATGAAAGTAAGCCTACATTGGAATCTTCTCCATCATTTGTTTTGCTAGTATCATCTTATATTTTCACTTGTAAAAGATTATTAACTTCCTTTGTATTTGCCATCAACCTGCCTCTAACACTTTTATTAGGTTTGTCTCATTATTAAACTTATATATCTTCTTCATTCATATAAATATTCGTTGGTCCTAACTTGGTCCAATTAGTAAGATGTCACATTTATAGCATGAAAAAAGTTAATCACTTCTCTATGAAAAACTTACTAGAGAGGTGAACCATTTAGTTGCCTTAGCCTAGAGAACATCCAAAGGCAAAGTTGCCACTATCTTGTCATTGTTGATATAAAGAGAAAAGAATTTCAACTTTTCATAAGTTGAGTTATGTCCTACCACTTGACTTTAAAAGAGTTTAGTCCTATTCTAAGAGGAATTAGGTGTCATAGTTCTCGAGTCTGAAGCATTAGAAGGGGCAACTTAAGTAAAAGAAGGTAACCTTACTAAGGTTCCTAATGTTGAAGAGGTTGAAGAGTTCTCGAAGAAAGCGGAAGTTAAAAAATAATTATATTCTAAGATTGAAATTAATATAAAGAAAAAGAGGGAAAAAAAAGAAGGTGAAAGTCACAATTTTTAAAATACTTTTTATTAAAAAGAAAGTGAAAATCACAATTTTTGAAATATTTTTATTATTACTTAATTCTATTTAACATAATATGTTATTAATTTATGTGATTTAAAATTTTCATAAATTTTCTTATATTTTATTGAAAAATTACGAATTTATAATATTTTTATTAAATATTATTTTATTAACGGTCATTGATTATGTAGCAATGTCATATAAGGGTAATAAAATTGGTTTTATTAATAAAATAAAAATTATAACCTATTTAAACATTCAATGATTGACCCATGATCTCTTTTTAATTAATTTCCCTTAAACTCATTTTATTTCTCTCTTCGCCATTTTTCTCTACGTTTTTTTTCTTGAATTAATTTTCAAACAACTATTTTTTGGAACACCCACGGTGGCAATCGTAGGTGGGTGCCCTAGTTGCTTGAACAGCTGCCATTAATTCCAATTTTTTAAAAATGAACTTAAATAGATAAAATAAGAGGTTTAAGGTTAAATCAATATTAAATTATCATAAAATTAGTTAAAGATTAAATACAAAAAACTGATGAAATATGATTGAAAGAAAATTAGAAATTATCTTTATCCATTGAAAAATTAAAGGAGAGATCGTTAAATAAAAACTATACTTAAATTAATAGATTAATTAATAAATTGATTGATTTTTAGCAACAAAATTATTAAAATAAATCAAATCAAAAAGTTGAAAATAGATAAAAAAAATAATCACAAGTTAAACCAATATGATTTTTAAATCATTGATTAATTTTGTTTGCTAGAACAGACTAACATCACTTGTTGGAGATGATACCCCATAGGAGCATTGACACCTCGTTAAAAACCTTTAAGAGATGTACAATGCTACATTTTGAGCGAATCGGTGTTCCGTAAAACATAAAAATAAAAATAAAAATAAAAAAATCTTTTAAAAAATTTAAATTATAAAAGTTTGATAAAGTCAATATATTTAATATACAAGACTCACTTTGCGAGAGTCTAAAAGAAGTCTTCAGTATACGCAACCTTCTTCTTATATTTTTTATAAATAAGTGATTTCTTTTATCAAATTTTACCGATTATTCCAAAACTTTCCCTCTAAAAGAAAAGGGATAAAATGTATAAAATTACAAGTAATATATATTGAGAAAAGATACACTGAAGATTGTGATCATGAGTTCAAGGTGAAGATGAAATAATCCATTTAGCTGTCTCAAGCAATACAACATACATTTAGTATTTTAGGATCTTGGTTATTCGTTGCAAGAAACCGGTTAATGTTTACAAAATACACAACTATTGTGTGAGATACTAAATCATATGATTCTTTACACTGTCCTACTAAATAATAAGCACCTGGAAAGTCTTGAATCTTAATTTTCTTCTAAAAGAATTTTACAAATATCCCGCAAGTAATGTAACAAGCACAGATACATTCAAACATAAAACTCATCAGCATCACAGCATTCTGTCTTGCAGATCAGTTATTAAGGTGGACGCCAAGGAGCTAAGCTTCTTCCCAGTCTCTCCTGCAATATTCTTAAGTGAAGATATGTCTTGTTGTGCCTGAAATGGGTAGAACACAAGGATATGCCACTCATCAATACATGGCGCCAACCAAGAACGGGAAAAAAGAGGGCCAATTGCAGCCTTCCAACTTAAGAAATAATATATATCAACCAAGTGTATGCACAGAAAATCACATTGCATACCTGGAAGGAAATGCGGTTGATGAGGTCACTAGCAGCAACATCAATAGAAGCCTGATCATCGCTATGACCAAACAGATCAGCGCTAGAGATAGCTGATGAACTCTGCAAGAAACACACGAAATTACCAAAAGACTATGTGAAAGTGGATTCTCATCGTGCACATGTGAGATCTATGATGAGGATTAGCATGTTATTTATATCTCAAATACTGAAGATGCTGTCAACGAGTTCTGGAAGCATAAATAGACTTGAGCATAAACTAAAAGGAGAGGAATAATATGTGTGCTTGAGATTGCTTCTAGGTCTGCATTTGAGAGTTGCAAGTTTTCATCAAGTAAACCTTAAAATGTTTGATTAATATTTTCAAGATCACGATCTGGAAAAGCACCCCCTCAAAACCACGGTATTAAAAGCACCTTTTACACGCTTTTTTCCAAACTACGGTTTGAGAAAAGAGAGTTCTTATAACAAACAATAATGCTATTTCTATTGTGTCTTTACATGATTATTTAATAAATAAATATTTTTTTGTAATTGATAATATTATTTGTTCTTGTTAGCAATTATATATCTAGTAATTAATCAACAGATTTACTAAACACCTTAGCTTTGATTCTGATTAATTTCACAACTTTTTAATACAATTACCAAATTGTCGACTTTCTTTTACTCAGCACCTTAACTTATGAAGAACATGTTATGGATAAAAATCCTCAAAACCTATCAGTGAAAATAATACAATGAACTAATCCCAAATAAAAGCAGTAAGAGCACATACTGAGAACTTCTGCAAAGAAACTTGAGTATCAATATCAGCTTTATTCTGATCGCCAAAAAATTGGGCTGATGAGATTGACTTTGCATTTGAGAATTTCTTCCTTGCTTCATCTGTCTCAGTAATCTGTAACAACAAGATGTAAGAAAAAGAAAGCCAAATGCTAGCCAAAAGAAATTAAGTGGTATTACTACAGAGATCCCAGCTAATAACAGTAACATATGACTTGTACAATACTAAGCTTGATATCAGAATCAGCTCCAATGTAAATATATAATATTCGAAGATACCTAATGGTACAAATTAAAGACAGCATAAAGAAAATAAAACAGATACATTCCAAGTATGAAAAAAGGATATCGCTGTAATACAATCCAGAAAAGGTTTCACTTCACTGCAAGATTTTGGGGCTTATTCCACACCCATATGGCAGAATCTCACAAGAATAGACCAATAACCAAATGGCCACATGCAACTGAGTCCAAATACTGATTACAGTTTTATTAGTTTCAAAAGACCAATCACACAGATTGGTTATCTAAGAGGAAAATGAGGGGATATGCATGTCTTTAACCATCCAGACTATGATATTTGACGTGCTATAATCACTATTATAAATAGAAAAATCTTCCTTTTATGTTTGAGTTTAAATGGGAAAACCAATCTATATTCATTTATATACCTGGTTATGCTCAAGTCTACCATAACATGGTTTCATTATTTTTATTTGTCTAAATGAAGATATTCCAACCAGGTCTTGCCAATATCAGTCATTCAAAAAGATATTACTGGCACAACAAGCAGATTGCACCAAGCTCACAGATCAAATCTCAACAGCAATTTCAACACCAAGGCTATATGAGGCTACTTCAGCCATTTCAAGTTTGATGTATTTTTGCTAGACTGATCACAATGTCCCATTATTCTCCAACTTAAAAACTTCAAGACTTTATGAATAGATTATATATGCAGAATGGTCCAACCACCCAATTCCTAAGAATAGGTTCATAATAGTCCAATAATTGTTTTCAAACCTTAATACATCAATCCAACATATTTTCTGTTTGTTTCATAAGAATAAAGCCATAAAATAAGTGTGGGATCCAAATCGAGCAAGGTCAATTTGATAAAGATTGAACCGCATTATGCAAAAAATCATTTACCAATATTGTACACAGAGTCCAAAATATAATCCTTGTCATATGAGCACTAACTTGTTTAGTATATCACCAAAATCAATTTAATATGTAAAATAATAAGCTCTAGAATCCTTCATATATCAGCTATTTGTATCTTAGAAGTTACTAACATTTAAGAGTATACACCTATTTCTTGGTCATATACGCTAAAAATATATTTAAAATATCTTCTTCATGCAAATAATAAGGGCACATCACCTACTTGAACTTTTGAAGAATTATAGCTCCCTTTCTTCGGGAAACCACCATCCATTCCAAATTCAGCAAAGAAGCTTGATGACTTTGGTGGAGATACATGGCTAATCACTTGGGGACCACTGGAAATTACCTCAGCAGATTGGACATTATCTACATACTCAAAGCGAGATGTAAACGACGTGCCAGCTTTTGGGGTGCTGGTAGTAGAGGAAGGAACTGTAATTGGTGGTTCTTCAGGCTTTTGATCATATAGGTTATCACTTGGCTGCAATCAGCAAAGTCGTAAAACCAAAAATAAGCCACCCTACATTTATGCAAATCCCAAGAATCCAAATATGACCTATTTAGAAGATACTTCAGTTGATCAAACTATATGTTCATAGAGCTGAAAGAGAATCCTACTTTTGTAGCGAGTTTTCTGGCACCAAGGCCACCTGTTTTCCCAGTTTTCTTTGCACCAAGAGGCTTCTTCACAGTAGTGCTGATAACTGGATGGGAAGTTTTAGGGGAAGAGTGGAGACTTGAAGTTTCGTGTGTTGCTACTGAACTTTCTTTAGGAGTATCATTGATCTTGACACTGGAAATCCCATTTGCTTCTTGGGCTGATTTATAAGCAACTGGTGATGATGGCAAGCCCGAATCTTCTGCCATGGCTTTGGCAACTTCCTTAGAAAGTATTTGCCTATACAACTCAGCAGCTCTAGATGTATACTTGGCCTCAATCTTCCCGCCATCAGTCCAACCATGTTGCTTAAAGAAAACCTGCGCTCGGTTGTTTCCCCCGAAGCTCATCATTCTTAATTGCTCAGGAGTCCATGAGTCTAAGTTAGTAGACCTACAAACAAACATTACAGTTACTCTCTTTGAAATGGTGTCATGAAGCTAATCACAAATCAAATCTCTCTACCAATAGGATACTAGAAATTTGGTACAGTTAAAAGTTTGATCCACAATTATAAGAGTCAATTAGTGAGTTCAGAGCAATATGCCATAAGATTGTTGCATAACCACAACATCAACAAAAGAAGGGAGAAGAAGTGCCACTGAATGATAAAATAGGACAGACAAGAAACGGATCAAGTGATAGCATTTCTTCCTGTTTGGTGAGAAGCCTCATTAACTACGGCAATGTTTGCACACCATCTAAGACCGTAGACAAACATGTTGAAAATTCAATTTGCCATTCTATGATTATATCTTATGCAAATTAATACAAATTGATCCAGAAAATGAACCAAACCATGTTCCTTTGATTATCAAAAGCTAGGAATTTCCAAAATCTTCAAATGCATCCCCTTACCAACTAAATTGTGAATAATATAAAGAAAAGGAAACAAACTTTTCGCATGAAGCTACTTCGCTACCAGGATATTAAAATTATCAAAAGCAACAATGAATGTGCAAAGGGCATTAGATTAATAAACAAACGAGGTTCACCTGATAACAAAAAAAGAAAAAGCGGAAATTCCAACCAAAATCAGCCATTTGAACATCAAGTCTAGAAATCAAAAGAAAAGGAACCCAACTTGAATTACCTAACGAAGCTGATGTGGACGCCAAGGCTACGATGAACAGCAGAGCAATCAATACAGAGAAAGATCCCGTAAGTAACAGAAGCCCAAGTAGGATTCTTTGCGTTACAATCAAAACACATCTGCCGAAAGAAGAAAAATAAAAGAGCAATCAAACACAAGATCAAGATCCCAGAACCTGAAAACAATCGGATCTGAAAGAAGCAAAATGCAAACCAAACTAGAAAAAGAAACCTTGTTTTCCGATTTGGCCTTCAGCTTCCTGAACACAGTGTTCTTGTCGCTGAAATTTTCGGATGCCATGAATTTCCTCCTCCTTGACGCACAATAAAGATACTGAAGCAGAAAAAAGAAAATTGAGGTTCGAGATGAGGCGTTTTAATTGGGGACCCAAAACACCTCCTCTCTTGAGATGCTCTCGCAAAATAAAAGAAAACAGACGATGATGATGATGATGATGATGATATATATATATATATATATGCTAAGAAGAAGAAGAAGAAGAAGATTTTTAATTATATATGTTTTTGAAATCGAAGAGAATAAATAATGAATATGATGAATTGACGACAACGCCCTTTTACTTAGCAGTTTGTTGCTTTCGGGGTTGGGCTGGGACTGCCTGCCAGGACTAGAAAGAAACAAGTCGCGATGAATTTGTTGCTCTGAGATATTGAAGCTGAACCAGCCAACTTTCTACCCCTTTTCACACCTCTCTGTTTTCTTTTTTTTTTTCTCCTTTGCTTTTCCTCTTTAATTCTTAATCACATCTCATCTCACATTTGAAAAAGAAAAACAGTTATCTTTTAAAACATATTACGAAACTTGTCCACGTACTTTTCCTTCACATTTTGTGTGCCTATCTAGTAAATAAGTGTCATCTATAGTTAGAATGAACATGACCAAATTGGCTATTTCATTGTTTGGAAAACAGGCTTCATCTCTAACAAACACGGATGCCAATAGCGATTATTCATAGTTAGATCCCCGTATAAATATTCGCATATAATGCAATGACTAATGTAAAAATTTTGAAAAATTTAAAATAATGTAAACATTTTTAAAATTAAAGAGAAATTATGATAATTCTTGTGTACTAAATTTGAAGATCAAATTTTCTTTATCCCTGTAAATACATGTAATAATGCTCTCTTCCCCTAAATGTGCATGCCAAGTAAATATTCTTAAATGTTTTTTTTGAATACATAGGAAAGAAAACCCAAAAACACTTCAGCTTAATCGTAGGTCATACTCCGATGATACAAAGTTCCTTCCCTATCTGATAATAAAAAGTACATCGAATTCGTCGGAGGTTCTAGAAGAACATACAATCTTGGTTGTACTCGCATAACTTCAGCAGCCAGACTATCTGCGCTTTGATTTCCCTCCCTATAGACATGTTGAAGCTTCACCTCCCAATCGCGCTCCATCATCGCACGCATGCCCCACACCAAAAAAGAAGTCTCAGTCAGTAAACTTCCGAAGGAGGAAAGTATATTGATGACCTCTAGCGAATCCACTTCCAGTATGATCTTCCGATAGCCATGTTCCCATGCCAATTTAAGCCCCTCGTTAACACCTTTTAATTCAGCGACCAATGGCGAGCATGCCTCAAACTTATGGAGAAAACCCCCACACCATTGTCCATGACAGTCTCGAAGTAACCCCCCAGTCGTACTATCAGATGAACCGGTTGACACCGCGCCATCGGTATCACTTTAATCCAACCCTCTGGCGGTGGTATCCAGCTGACTAAGTTCTCTACAGGCAATCCCTGTGGTTTGGCTACTTGACCCGTCACTGCTTGTGCCTGTTTGATCCAAGAAACATACTCTAATACTATACGATGTCCCACTTCCGGCCACTCGAATCCCTCTTCGAAAATGCATTTGTTCTACCATTGCCAGATATACCAGCACGAGACTCCAAAAATGACGGCCCATTCTATTCCCTGCATAGTGCCTTTGTTTGTCAGATTGGACTGTAGTCATAGCTCCTCGGGCCACTGATAGAAAGTCGCCTCTTGCAAAGCATGGGACCATTTCCTCCAATAATTGTGAGCCTTGCAACAATCACGAAATGTATGCAGTGTGGTCTCTTCATGGCCACAATATAGGCAACTGCTATCTGTGGCTATTTGTCTAATTACACGCTGTTGATTAGTTAGTAGTTTTTTGTTTGCTAATAGCCACAGAAATGAGTGAATCCACTGTGGCGCTGGCCATTTCCAAATGATATTCTATATTGGATTTTGGGCCGCTGAATCTGCCTCTATGATTAACTCATAAGCAGACTCCACCGTGAACTTTCCATGTGGACCGGGGGCCCAGACTAATCTGTCGTCATCCTCAGCATATAATGGAGGCCGAATCGTTGCGAGGACCACACATATTTGAGCGGGAAGGTAGGAAGTGATCAGATCCCATTTCCAAATGCCATCCTCCTCCACATAATCTGTCACATACGTGTACATCAACCTTTCAGGAAGGGGAATCATTGTCTCATTTACTACGGGACCCTAATTGTCCAACTATTGATCAAGCCAAAATTGTGTCCGTCGACCATTACCCAATTTCCATCTAATAACTTGTTGGACATTATCCCACGTAGCTGCTATCCCTCGTTAAAGGATTGATGTCCCAGTTTTAGCCAGCGATTAAGGGATGTGATGAGCGTTTAGCCGGTATTTAGCTCTAAGGACCTGTACCCATAAAGCTGTGGGTTTAGTGAGCAATTCTCATCGCAATTTAGTGAGAAAGGCATCATTGGTTTCCCTGGCTTTCTTCAGTTGACACACTGCTTCCCAGTTGACTAAGTGAGTTGTCCTCTTCTCATTGTAGGACCCCTAAAGGAAGGACCGCATTATTTTTTCCAGTTCATCACAGAGCTATCGGGGTGACCTCATAGTTTGCATAATATAGAGGAGAATCGGGGAGATCATTGATTGGGTTGGCGTCTGGCTAGAGATAATTCCTTAGCTCTCCACCCTGCTAGTCTTTGTTGTACCCTATCTATGATATACTGATAGGTATTCCTTTTTATGCGCTCATGAATCAACGGAATCCCTAAATACTTACCCAAATTAGTCGTACTTTGTATCTTAAATAACCTTTGAGGAGCTCCTGCACGATTAATACATTATCACCAATTTGTCGATTTCTTATGAATGCTCCTTAACTTTCACTAATGAGAGGAGCTATTCTTGTTTTGATTCATGTAGCAAGGTTCTTTGAAATGATTTTATAAAGGAAGTTAGCACAGCTTATGGGTCGGAAGTCATGGAAGTGGTTTGGAGACGATGTTTTTGGTATAAGACATAGGAAGTTTTTTTATTTCCTTAAGAAGGACCCATTTGGAAAAGAATTCTTTCTTTGCATGCTTAACAAAGGTACCTGTGATATCCCATATTTTTTTATAGAAAAGACGATTCAATCCATATTTTTTTATGGCTGACTGAAAGCAAATAATGTGAGAGAACTGACTTTTCTTTTGTAATAAGTGAAGGATCTTGTGGACAGAGAGCAAGGAGATGCTGGAAGTCAGTTATTTCTTACTTTCAATAAAACTTCTTCAGTAAAGCCTTGTGAAGCTTGAAGAGTTTTAAGCTCTTGCTTGATAACTTTCAGCTTTTGCAAACATATGAACTATTTGGTTCCCCTAAAAAAACGAAGAGCTCCTGTTTTACAAGCATCAATGAAACCGGTGCATGGATCAAGTAATTGTTAAAACGGAAGGGACGATAATAGGCAGCTTCTGAAAGAGATTCATGATTTTAACAGGTGTATGGTTGGAGAAGAGGGGGTCCTGAAAGATAGAATAGCTATTGGGAAATTATGCAAGCCACTGAGCATTAATCAATACTCGATCTAACTTCTTTTGAATAAACCAATGGAAAGATTGTTTATTAGACCAAGTAAACTTGTGGCCAAGAGAGTTCAGGTCTGTTACCCCTAGATTATCTACACATTGCTTAAAGTCATCTGAGTAGTTCGAAGATTACAATTACCTTGAGCCTCAAATTGATATAAGATAGATTTGAAGTCTCCACAAATTAGCCAAGGCAAGTTGGAAGTTCTGCTTAAATCCAGGAGATTGTTCCACATAGTGGTTCTTTGGAAGCCAAAATTACTAGCATAGATAAAAGAGACAAGAAGATCAACTTTCCCATGCATAAAAGAGAGTTCAAGATGCATAAGTTGATTAGTAGAGTTAAGGAGCTCCACCCAAATTTGATTAGCCCTATAGCATATAATGACCTAACCATTCACATGGTGTGAGTGATTGGATATCTGCTGCCAACCATGTTCCAAAATAGATAGCAGATTGAAGTTTTCTAGTTTTATTTTTGTTTAAAGTAATCCTATAATTAAAGGCTTCTCCCTCTTGACAAAATCCCTTAAAGCGACTTGTTTTTTAGGGCAATTCAATCCTCTGACGTTCCACACGATGATGGACACATTAGAAAAGTTATTTAGAACTTTTACTTTTGCTCCTTTGAGATTTCCTCTCCTCTCCATTGTTTGAAATGGCTTGTTTAATTCTTCTTGTGCATTATCTGCAACATTAATAGTTTGGACGATTAAGTTTCTGTTTGACCCAGTATTACTGGCACTATGAGTAGCTGAAGGAGAGATCATTCTATTGGTTTTACTAGCTGAATCACTGTTAATGTTATTAGGTGAAGAGGATTGTATAGTTATTGGGGTGATAGGTGTTAAAGGTTTAGGAAGCCCTTGGTCTATGAGAGATGTCTCGACATAAGTGTGAATAATACATCAGAAGCATTCTCAGTATTTGTTATATTTCTTGTACCCTCTACATTTAAACTTGGCATTACCTCATCAACAATCGAGAGCCTCATCAGTTCAGAGTAGCTATCAGTTTAGAATTTCTTCCCAGTTGCCTTCCAAGCTTTCCCCTAATGTTTGGGGAGAGGCTTCCTTGGGTAGGAGACCTTGACACTGTTCTCTTATAGAGTATGTCCCTCACCTAGTCTCATTATAGGAATGTTAGTTGGAAGCTCTTTGGAGATGTCAATACTAACACAAATGCAGGCATATCCCACTCTTTTTTTCTTGCAGTAGTTTAATCAACGCAAAGGGGTTTTCTCATGAAACTATCAAGGGCACTCAAGCCTTTGGTTATCCAATATTCAAAACGGATGTTATGGAAGTGGATCCATAGAGGCATTTTCTGGACCTTGACAGATTCTAACTTCAAGTTCGGTGTCATATTGAAGGAAAATATGAGTGGGACGCAAGAGGCATACGTGGCAAATGATCCCAAACATACGGATACGATACAGAAATTTGTTAGGCGTTGTACTTGGGCCACGAGTACCACTACGTTTATAGGACTAAAGGATAATATATATAGGAAAAGGAAAGAGAAAGGGGGTGTGGAATATTCTACAAACTATGTTCTTGTTGCGATTCTCTCTGTTCTTCCTATCTTTCTTCTTTCTTCTTTCTTCTTTCTTCTTTCTTCTTTCTTCTTTCTTCTTTCTTCTTTCTTCTTGTCCCTTTAATATCTGTTCTGTTTTGTAACTAATTCCCTGTAAATGCATTTAGATGAGATATCTATGCTTTTTTTAGACTAATATTAAATAATACTACAGGAGAATTTTTACATTATTGCGTTTTGCATGTTATCTGGAACTGAATTGCAATCAACCATTACACTGGTGCTTTCATGAATCTTCAATAGTGAAAAACACTCATCTGAAGGACCTGCAAGATGATATGAGGCGTGCTTTTGAAGCATTAGAAACCCACGACCAATGTGGTGTGATTCTTCAAAATCATATGGAAAGGGTTAAAGAACATTTATCGTCAATACATCGTTCTTTGGAAACCATTACCAGATCCTTAGATAAGTTACCCCTACTGCTTCTCTACCAGTTAGAGCCTCAAACTCGTCCACCCTGGTTGCCTCTACTATGACCATCATACCTCCGATTCAAATGCGACAGGTCAAATTAGATTTTCCAAAATTTGATGGTTCTGAACCTCTCAATTGGTTGTTCTGTGCTGAGCAATACTTTACCTATTATCATACCTCGAATGTTGAACGCATCACCATCACCTCTGTCCATTTTGAGGGTACTATGGTTTCGTGGTTTCAGATGTTGCAGAAGAACAATCAATTTCCAACATGGTCTGTATTAGCTCGTGCAATTGAAGATCAATTTGGACCTTCCCCTTTTGACAACTCTAAGGCACAGTTATTCAAGCTTTCTCAAGTGGGCTCTACCATTGACTACGCACTCAGTTCATGGTTTTGGATAATAGAAGTGATGGGTAATCGGAATCAACTCTACTGGATTGTTTTGTAAGTGGGTTGAAGGATCATATTCGTCGAGACGTTCTAGCTCAAACTCCTTCTACATTATCCAAAGCTGCTGTATTAGCCCGTTTATTTGAGGAAAAGGCTACCATGGCACTCTCTGTTCCAGCTACTAAACCCATCTTCTCTCTATCTCTTTCTAAAAACTCTACTTCAATAACGTTATCATCTTCTTCAACATGCTATCCTCTACCTTTCCCATCATCGGCACCACCTTTTTTGCTCACTCCTTCTTCGAAATTGTCCACTCAAGTACACCAAATATCCCCAGTAGAACAACAACCCTGTTGTGAGAAGGGCTTGTGTTTTAGCTGCAATGAAAAATATTTTGCCAATCACAAGTTCCCTAATAAGCATCTCATGTTTTTCGAGACTGACATTATCAGAAAGTCAAATTGAGAGAGAATCAAAGTCTGTATGATTTCATCCGAATGAAGAATATTTATACTGTACCTGTGAAGAATGAGGAACTAACTGAACTGTGAACAACTAATTGAACTGTTAACTAACGACATTATATATAATTCTACAGACATCGATCCACCAGAACCACCACTATTACCAAATCCATCTCCACCACTTCCCACTGTTAAAGGTGATCAACCTTTAGTTTACCAACATCTTTCGTTACATACTTACACTAGGTCTCATATCTATGCTACCATCCATTTTTAAGGATATATTTCAGGTAAGCCAATTCATGCTCTTTTAGATAGGGGTAGTTCCGATAGCTTTATTCAACCACGACTTACTCATCTTCTTCGTTTATCTATACAACCAACCCCACATATTCGGCTTATAGTCGGTGATGGTTCTTTTCTACAAGTTGAAGGCTTCATTCCTAACTTACGACTTGTTATTTTGGGTCATCTCATTACTATTCCGATATATGTCTTAGCCATTTCAAGCTCTGAAGTAGTTATGGGTGTTTCTTGGTTGGCCACACTGGGTGAACATATTTCTTATTACAGTGTATCATGGATTAAATTTTATAATGGGCACAAATTTATTACATTACAAGGCTATCAAACTTCTGCGTCTCAGGTTGCTCATTTTATTCACTTTCAATGTTTCTATGTGATTGACCAAATTGATGTCGTTTATCTTTTGACTTGTTTTTCATTAGATGTATCCTCTGATGAATTTATTCACTTTCCTGATAATTGGCCTCAGACTTGGTTGCCCTTTTGCAACAATTCTCCTCTGTGTTTCATCGTCCCAAAGGGCTTCCTCCTTCTCGATCCCCCGATCATGCTATTTCCTTGAAGGAGGGTGTTACTTCTGTTAAAGTTAAACCATATAGATATCTTTTTGGTTAAAAGGAGGAAATTGAACGTATAGTTCATGACATGCTGCATGAAGGAATTATTCAACCTAACATTTCACTATTTTTTGCCCTGATTTTCTTGTCAAAAAGAAGGATGGCTCTTGGCATTTTTGTACTAATTATCATGCCCTTAATGTTGTGATGGTAAAGGATTCTTTCCCTATTCCCACTGCGAATGAATTATTGGATGAACTGAAAGGCTAGGTATTCTTTTCTAAGCTGGATTTACGCTTTGGTTATCATCAAATTTTAGTTCGCCCTAAAGATCGCCCTAAGACCACATTTTGCACTTATAATGGTCATTTTGAATGGCTCGTCATGCTATTTGGGCTCACAAATGCCCCGGTTACCTTTCAAGCTTTGATGAATGATTTTTTTGGCCTTATCTTTAAAAATTTGTGTTTTTTTTATGGCATCTTAGTTTACAGCCCTGCTTGGTACACTAATTTAGAGCATTTAACTTTGGTTCTTCAATGCTTACAACACCATCAGTTTGCCAAGTTTTCGAAGTGTACTTTTGGTCAAATTAAGGTTGACTACTTAGGTCATATTGTTTCCAGGCACGGTGTTGAAATGGACCCTTTTAAAGTGCAAGCTGTCAAGGATTGGTCAGTCCCTGCCACTATCACTCAATTACGAGCTTTTCTTGATTTATCCGGGTACTACCATCGCTTCATTAAACAATATGCTTCGATTGCGGCCCCTTTAACAGATCTGTTGTAAAAGGATAAATTTCAGTGGTCTTCTTCAACACAAGAAGCTTTTGACACCTTGAAATTTGCGTTATTAACTACCCCTGTCTTAGCTCTTCCAGATTTTTCCAAGCCTTTCATTTTGGAAAGTGATGCTTCTGGCCTTGATATAGGTGTTGTTTTATCGCAAGAAGGGCATCCTATTGCCTATTTTTTAAGAAATTATTTGCTAAAATGCACACAGCATCTGCCTATGTTAGGGAGCTTAATGTTATCAAGGAATCCGTCGCTAAATTTTGTCATTACTTGTTGGGCCATCACTTTATTATCTGAACCGATCAGCGAAGCCTTAAAGAGATCTAGGTGAAGATAACATTGTTCTTCATCCTCTTCCTCCTCTGTTTTCTGGGTCTTTCTGGCACAGGTTAAGAAAGTTTTCAAGTCCTGAATATCCATGACACAACTCAGGAGGCTCACTCTATTCATCCTTTAGTTGTCTCTGTGAGAGATGGAGATATCAACAGGGTATCTAACAGCATTTTAGAGGCTGATAGTTGGCTCAAAACTCATGTTCTGGCTTACTTTCCTACCACCAAAATCACCAGCATTGTTGTTGATGAGGCTATCCAATGCCAAAATGGTCATGATACGAGATTTCATCTGATCCTTCCTTCTCTGAAGAACCTTCATTACTCACTTACAAGGTGGGGTTTGGAGACAGAGATCAAAGTCTCAACAGCAATCTCTTCCAACTGTTTTGACCAGGACTTAGCTATTTGGAAAGATGATTTAGCTGAGAAATTTACGAAACCTCTGCTAGAGTTTCTCCACAGGACAAACTCTACGTACACCATAAATCTACCTCTGCATTTCTCACCTTTATCAGATGAAACCGTAACCCTAGTGTCTTCTTACACGGAGTTTGTCAAAAAAGTTGGATCTTTGAGCCTGAACAAGGTCAATGTAATTGTCATCGATCCTGGACAGGTAAAACATCTGAACAGAAAGCTCTTATCGATAGACGCCAAGACGGTAGAACCATTTCCAGCAAGACCAAGTCCATTACCTGAAATATCTCATTCTCCACTTCATACCTCAAATGGCTTCTCTGTGCCTCCAAATGTAACCAAAAAAGAGATCTAGGACCAAGTGATCCGAACTCCCGAACAAGTAGCTTGGTTACCTAAATTATGGGGTCTTTCCTACTCTATTGAATATAAGTCGGGTCCTACTAATCTTGGTGCAGATTCCTTATCCAGAGCTTTCCATATGGCTCTCACTGTTTCTCAATCATCCCTTTTAGATGACATACATACTGCGATTGCTTCTTCCTTCTTTACAAAAGATCATTTCTCAATTTTTAGAAACTTCAGCGACTTATTCTGATTATGTCGTTTATGGCGATTTTCTCTTTAAAAACAATCACTTGGTGATTCTTGTGGATAATTCTCTTCTTATTCAACGACTTTTACAAGAGTATCACTCTTCTTCCATTTGTGGCCATGCTAGTTTTGCTCGTACTTTATCTCCATCTATTTCTTTTGGCCTGGTATGTGAGCTTATATTCGCGCCTTTATTCGCACTTGTCAATCTATCAACGAGCCAAACACATTCAAACTTCACCAACAAGCTTACTCAGTCCACTGCCAATTCCTACTCAGGTGCGGAAGGACATTGCGATGGATTCTATTACGAGTCTGCCACCTTTTAAGGGGTATACTGTTATTTTTGTGGTGATTGGTCGTTTATCCAAGTATGGTCATTTTGCACCTTTGCGTTCTTCTTTTACTGCATAACAATTTGCTAAGGTTTTTATTCAGATTGTGGTCAAGTTACATGGTATTCCCTCTTCTATAATTTTTTATCGTGATAAAATTTTCGCTAGTTTTTGGCAGCATTTATTTAAACTTCAAGGTACCTTCTTAAAGATTAGTTCGGCCTATCACCCACAAACCGATGGCCAATCAAAAGCTATTAACAAGTGCATCGAGATGTATCTTCGCTGCTTCGTATCAGAACATCTAAAATTATGGGTACCTTTTCTACCATGGGTTGAGTTATAATATAATACCTCTTTTCATACTTCTGTGGGTATGACTCCATTTAAAATTCTCTATGGCTGTGATCCTCCATCTATTGTACCAACCTCTATCCGCAATGATACTCCTTTTGATGTTCATGACAACTATTAAAACGTGATCGTCTCCTTGCTTGAGCTCAGAATCGTATCAAATACTTTGCTGATCAGAAGCACACTGAAGTTCACTTCAATGTGGGCGATTATGTTTTTATAAAATTGCAGCCTTATTGTCAACACTCCATACATTTACAAAGTAACCAGAAGCTGGGCATGCATTTTTTTGGACCTTTTAATATTCTGGCTCGCATTGGTACAGTTGCTTATCATTAGAGATCCCTTTAACTGCAAAGATCCACCCAATTTTTCATGTTTCTTTGCTGAAACGATGTCATTGAGATCCTCTTAATTAATTTGTTCCTCTACCGTTAACTTTCACTGATGCTGACCTTGCGGACAAGGTCCCTTCTAATGGGGAGGGTAATGTCATGTTGAAGGAAAATTTGGGTGGGACGTAGGAGGCACACGTGGCAAATGATCCAGAATGTACAGATGTTGTACAGAAATTTTTTAAGCTTAGTACTCGGGCCACTAGAGTACCACTGTGTTTACAGGACTAAAGGACATATACATAAGAAAAGGAAAAGAGAAAGGAGGTGTGGAATATGCTACAAACTCTGTTCTTGTTGTGATTCCCTCTGTTCTTCCTGTCTTTCTTCTTTCTTCTTGTCCCTTTAATATCTATTCTATTTTGTTACTAATTCCCTTTAAACGCATTTGGATGAGATATCTATGCTCCTTTGAGACTAATAGTAAATAATACTATAGGAAAATTTTTACATTATTGTGTTTTGCGTGTTATCTGGAACTGAATTGCAAGCAACCATTACACTCGGTTGCAAAAATTTGAAGAACAAAGGTTGGTTTCCAACATGCCAAGGGCGCCTTCCTCTAAGATTTTATGAGCTTTAGAGGTTGAGTTGAAGGTGAAAAAAATGAGATCGTCTTCGGTAAGAAACATATTAGCTAGTCCTTTGCTATGCCATTTCTGGATGACTGGGAAGGGGGGACGTTAATCGAAGAAGAAACCAACGAGGGTAGTTTCCCAACAACGTGCTCCTTCTTCCAGGACTTCTATCTCTGGACAGACTATTAGCTTACCATCCTTTTCCATGGGAGGCTTAAAGGTTAGGTTCGAAGTTTGGTGATCTCCAACGAGTTGCTTCCAACTCCTTTGTGGGGCAGAGGTTTCAGGTGGTGTGGCAGTGATAGGTTCAGTTTGAGGTTGTGTGATTTGGAGGGGAAGAGGAGAAGAGTAGAGCTAAGAATTCCTCATGAGAGGAGTTGGCTAAAGTCGGCATGATCAAAGGTTAGAGCTAGGAAAGGAAAAACAAAAAGCAGCTTTGGCAGGGAAAAACTGAAAAAGAAAGGTATATAAAAAGAAAAGGAAGGGGGCGGGAAGAACAAATGTTGTAGTGGGAATAAACTGCCGCTGGAAAGTGGTGTTCGACAAAAAAGGCAGCAAGTAGGAAGCAGGAATAAAGTTGAAGATGAGCAGAAGAGTATCAGAGTTGGAGAGGAAGGAGTAGCAGGAAGCTTACCCGGACTTCTGCATGAAGCGCCATGCAAAGGGGAAGTCGAGAGCATCCCCAAAAAAACATCGTTGGTGAGAAAAAGTGTTTCAGAAGATGCAATTTATTGAAGTTTTATTGTACATATATATGTACAATCAAGTTGCTCCCCCCTCCAATTCCTCTTCATTTTGTAGAAGTACCAATTAAATATCACCATTACAGTCTATTCTTCTAAGGACATAAATAAAATGCTATGATTTTATATTCTCTTTGTTCATATACTAAGGGAAACAAAAAGATGGAGATTACATTAGAGTTCCATTGACAGAGTAACTAGGTCTATTATGTATCATGTGTATAATATTTCTTGAAGAACCAATTATAAGAAGCCTTTATTAGTTATTCTTGAGGAAAGAACTACTTATTAACCTTTGACCGAAGTTTCATTTACGATTTTATTTGTAAGGATCTAATCAGAATTGCATAATAATATGAGTATTCCAATTGGCATTTAACACTTGAAAGGTTTACGACTGACCAAATAGTAAAACGATATTAAGTAAAGGGGGGAGAGACCCAACTTTAATCTTAATGCAATTACGTAGAAACAACCAAAATAGTTTTTGAGTATATTAAAAAACTTCACTAACAGTCATTTTGCATATCTTGTTTTTATAATTAATTCGCTCTAAGATAGGATTGAAAGTTAGTTGAAAGCAAAAGAAAAGTTTGGGTCCACACATTTTAATAAAACATATGTTTATTCCTAATATTTTCAATGAAAAGAAGACAACTTTGCAAGAAAAACATGTTTTGATCTCGGATTTTTAATTGATAGTGTATAGATTTTTCAAGGGAACTATTAGAAAGGATCATCATATTTTATAATTAACATTTCAGTATACTTATGACATTAATCATACTGTAAATTTAAAAGTAATTTAATTTTTAAATTTGTATTACGTATATGAAAAAATAATATTTCAATTTGCTATCAATTTTTAATCAAAATCAAAGTTTGAGTTAGTATTTCCTTTTTCTAGTCACAGAAGGATAATTAAAAGAAAAGTAAGTATCTGTCCCTTTCTTTCTTTAATATTCATAATTTTTAAAAACAAACAAAATAAAAATGAATTCACGTGCTTATGAAAGTTATTCATGGCTTACTCACAAGTAACGACAGTATAAATAGATAATCTGGCTTTGCTTGTCACCGTGAGAAAAAACAAGAAAGCGATAAAGTTTCTCTTTTTTAATTTCTCTGGTTGGTGTACAACGCACATGCTCATTTCTTTAATGAAAATGAATTGATGACATATAAGTTAGCTGTTTTTAATGCGATGAACCTATGGGGATTGATGAATCTAGATGCAAATGTAATAGGAAGAAGAGAGCTACTGCTAAAACTTAAAGACACCCCCTTGTAGTATATTGAGTGTCAATAAAAGGTCTGCGTGTCTATTTTTGAACTCTAAACCTCCCATGGCTATTGGATTGAGTTCGAAGATCAAAATCTCTTATTAGATAGGTAAAGCGCATTCTAGACTCATTGACTCCAGTTAGATTATCAGAAATGTGTGCATAAATTAATTAAGCAGACTGACATCCCTCTTCATCTTCTTTTGTGTTCATATCAAATTCTAACAGAGATTTGATAGTAATTATTGATAGCCAGGGGCATTCTCCATTCTGTTTAGGTTATAAAAATATATGGATTGCCTCCTAAACTCAAACTCGATCTGTGCTGCTAATACAACGAGATAGGGTTTCTACGTACAGCTTGCGTTTTTTAATTTCCTCCCAAGAATATCTCCACTTACCCTCTATTATTTATGTACATCAGTAAGTCCACATATGAGCCTCATTCACGTGTTTATCGGTTCAATCCTCCACAAACCAATTTTTTATATTATCACATGAGTCGAAGCAGTGACAACCTTTTGTTTTTATTTACAAGTCTTATTCGGTAGGCTATTGTCACTTGGGTCCACTTCCTGTGGACGTGCGTAAACAAGACAAATTTGAATCCACTTAGTCCGAAATATGAAAATACAGGTTTAATTGACTAGAAAATTAAGTGAGACGACATAATTAAGGGAACTAATTTAGGGATTCACCATTTATTTGGTGGTTAGTCTTTCTATAGAATCTATTCTCTATATTTTCCTAATGGGGTTTATAGAATCATCCAAACTTTTTAAGTGACTAGCAACACTTTGAATATATAAATATATATATATGAATCAAATTTCAACCTATGTAGTATCCACTTCATAGGATGGTTTACAATACTTTTTTGTTTCGTTTTTTTGAAAGTTAAGGTCACTTAAATTATATAAAATGATTAACACATAAAATATAATATAGGATAAATCGTAATTGTACCTTCTTTTAAAGTTTGATCATTTTTTTTGTCATTTCCTTCAAACCATTTTTAAAAATTGGTTCATTTCAACTAGTGTAATCATACAAATGTCTGATCTCTAACGGTATCTACAGAACATATTGAGAAAACTCTACAGGTATTATAGAAGCTAATTAGGTAAGGAGCACTAGCTCCCGTAGAATCTAAGCCATTTTATAATAGGTTTGGATATTTTAATAATTTAATTGAAATAAAATTTTAATTAAACTTTAATTAGAATTATAAATAATTCTATTAAATACCAATTATATCCAAATAAAACTCAATATCTCATATTGATCCTTATTTAGTAAATATCTCATACTTAATAATTATAAACTTTCTCAAATTTTACAACCAAGTCCAACTTGATTAAAATACTTTTCTCTCTTCAACCCATCATTTGTGTATAAACTATTAAGTTCTTAAATATATTGGCAGTGGATATAAATAACAACTTTAAATCATATGTAGGATTAGATAAATTAAATTCCTCCAATTTATCTTTAATTCTTTAATTAAACAATCTGATAGATCAAGATTGGCATCTAGCAACACATCATGACAACATAAACATTTAGGAATGTCAAAGTGTCTTGAATAAACTTTCTATGCCTGATTTTTCATATAAATCAATCATTTTATCATATAATATTCTGATTAGATATAGAGCATAAAAATAATTTCTACTCTATTTGAGTCCAATTATGTTAGTTCATCACATTAGTAGGTGATTTAATTAATGACATTTGTAAATTATTTTACAAATTGTTATTTCACCTTGGCCAAGAATTTCCCTAATCATCACTAATCGATAATAACAGAACATTCTCCCTAGTTACTTTAGGGTGGAATCCTTTATTGATCACTCAATTACCTCCATATAATTTATGTTATATCTAATGTTTATCGAGTGAGCTACCCTTAACTAGAATATGTCATAAATAGTATCAAAATATAGCAATCCCTATATGAGATAACTTTGAAGATCTCAAGTCAAAGGATTATTTATACAATCATCATAATGAAAATTTTCATAAACATACAAGTAATATTTCAAATAGATTTCTCGTAAAAGGTCAGTTCAATGAAATCATTCTCTAACAAGCACCTACATGTTTATATAAATATCTTCATAATTTAGTTTATAAGATTGATTACTTCCTTCATAAGGAAAAACATAAAGTGTGTTAATTTTTTTACATTTTAATTAATATTTAATCTTAATAGAACAATAACTATAAACAATTTAGATATAGTACATAAACGAAATTAATCTCATAAGTATAATCTCGTCATAACTTTTTTTGCAATGTATATGTATATGATTAAAAAAATGCTTTAAATTATTTTGTTACTAAACTACAATCAACCAATTAATTGTAGGGTATAAACAAACATATATACGCATCTAAATCACATATTTCTCTTGATGACAGATTTTTGAACTGGAAGATATGTGATAGTTGAGGTTCCTAACCGTAACTCACATATGTAAATAAGTAGAAATTTCTTTTACATAAATGAGTGAACAACGTACTTTTACTTTTTCTCTAATTTTCTAAAAAATAAATTTAAAATTTAAAATTGAAATATTTGTATTGAAATTATCATTGACACTACTTTACAAGAACACTAAAATTAATTTACTGGGAAAATTCTATAAATTTATGGTGAAATTATAGATTAAAAAATTCAAAGGATGTCACTTATCAAAAATATTTAATTAGAAGTTATTCTACAAATGTGACTAATTTTTTGTATAAACTTGACTATTACAGTAATTTTAAATAGATTTGGTAAAATGGTCCATACTTGATTAGACTAGAAATTAATAGGTTTAATTTGAGTTTAAAGGGCTTAACTAAAATAATATCTTTTCTTATTTTTGAACTTGGAGATAAATTTATATTCTAGATTTGCGACAAAAGTTTGGTTTGAATCCCTAGTCTCTCATTTAATACACAACAATGTGCTTTTTACAACAACAACAACAATATTCAGTAGAAATTGCGCTGACAGTAAAGTCTGAAGAGGTCAAGTAATATGCAACCTTAGCCCTAACTAGTAGAGAGGTTGTTTCCAAAATGACATATTAATGAAAACCTTAAAAATGTCTTCACTTTTAAGTCATCACCAATTTGTGGCCATTTTCTCCATTCTTCTTCAAAATAAGCCATTTCATCTGAGGTTATTGACAATCTCTGTTTTTTTATTCAAATTCTTTTTCACCAACTATTGTATTCATCTACGTCTCATATTTTTTTTTGTCCCTATCAAAAGAATCAAATTCCCCTTTTATTTGAATAAATAGAAAATGAATAAATTTTCTAACTTCGACCTGTCCCTTTAGTTCCTTTTTTTTATTTCACTGTTACAGTCTCCCGAAGAAGCTTGAAGATCCCCTCTCTATCAATGAAAGACCCATTTTCATCGATATCTATTGTTATTGTTTGCTTGTGACTAGTCAAGCCCATCCTTCTCCAATGATATGTCGTGTTCATGTTGTTACCTGAAATTGTAGTTGAGACTTTTATGTGTTTTGGTAAGTGTATTATAATTTTTGTGTTCCATTGTTTTTTCATAAGACTATTTTAACTTTTTTAGAGATATAGCTAAATAAATTTTCTCTTTTCTAGTTTAGGTCACACTTACGCTACGTTTGGTTCCTGTCTCTAGTATCTGTAGACGGAACGAAACAGGACGAAACGAAACAAAAGCTGAAGACAGTGTGGTGTTTGGTTGTGGTGTACAAAACAGAAATTTCTGTCTCCGTATCGAGGACAGAATGTGTTTGGTTGCAGTGGACAAAACGAAAAAATAGTGACAATGACAAAAATGCCCCTCTACTAAGCCTAATACGAGTTCACCAAGATCGCCTTATACATTTGGGACCGGGTGACGGAGTAAAACTTTTAATGTGGACTTCAAATAATTTAGTGAACAGTCAGGAACTTCTTCCATGTGCGACAAGCATATTCAATAGCTTCACAATTAAATCAATAATTGTTTTAAAGTACAAAACTACATTTTCATCCAGTATCTTGATTGTAACTTCGTTTGAAAATTTCAAGCTTTAAACTTGTACGAGCTAGAAAATAAACCAATCCAATGTTCATAATCTTTATGATTAATCAGAATTCCTGATGAAAACTGATTTACGTTTACATTTGCATGAGTGTTCATTGTAATTAATTGCAAATGACTTCCAAACGCAAATCCAGAGCGATCCTTTTTCTCATTAGCAAATTTGTAATAGTCAGTAACAATTCGTTCCCACTGAAATGCATAACAAGAACACATTTGCCAGATAAACATCCAAATCGTGACTCGTTAACTAAAAGAAAAGCATTATATTATTGGGAGCTGGTTCAGGTTTACGCCTTGCTATCTATGCTCATTGGTTCCACCTCCTCGGCTTCTGCTTTCTGCGAA
>JANQAP020000132.1:2426621-2451234 GCA_026874005.2 Erythroxylum coriaceum
AGAGTATGCATGATTATCAATTATGTAAATATTACTAAGAATCAATTTATGTGTTTAATATATTGTTGTTTTACCCAAAGGAAAACCACAATATATGTTTTGATATATTTGTTATTTAACTTTAATTACGTGTTTAAATTATGATTCAAAGCATCAATGTAGAGTATTTTTTATATAAATTTTGCAGCATTCAATTCTGTTGCTATCCAATCGCAAGCTTCATTTATTATAAAGTTTAATGGGCTTAACTTTAATGAATGGTGTGAACAAGTTCAATTCAACTTAGGAATCATAGGTTTTGACTTGGCACTCCAAACTGATAAGCCCGTTGCACTTATTGATAATAGCAGTGCTGAAGAAGTTCATGAATGTTGGAAAAGATCAAATAGACTAAGTTTAATGTTTATGCGAATGACTATGGCTAGCAACATTAAGGCAACAATTCCCAAAATTGACAATGCTAAAGAGTATCTTAAGCTTATTGAAGATATTTCTCAGTCTGATTCAGCTGATAAGTCTCTTGCTGGAACTTTAATGGGTATGCTGACCACCATAAAGTTTGATGGTTCTTGTACTATACATGAGCACGTTACTGAAATGATAAATACAGCAGCAAAATTAAGATCCATGGGAATGGAAGTGAGTGAAAGTTTCCTTGTGCAATTTATTATTAATTCCTTACATCCTAAATATGGTCCGTTCCAAATGAGTTACAATACTATTAAAGACAAATGGAATGTGAATGAACTACAAAGTATGCTTATTTAAGAGGAAGTAAGGCTTAAGAAACAAGGAATTCACTTAATTAATTGCGTGGGTAATCAAAGAGCTAGAAAGAAGTTCAAAAAGGAGAAAAGCAAGGGAAAGGATGTATTACATAAGGGTAATGCATCAACTGCAATCTCTAAGAAGGAACCAAGGAACGATAGATGTCATTTTTGTAAGAAAACTGGACACTATTAGAAGAACTGTCTGAACCGTAAGGCATGGTTTGAAAGGAAAGGTAAACCTAGTGCTTTCGTATGTTTCGAATCTAATTTAGTAGAAGTTCCTTATAATACTTGGTAGATTGATTCTGGATGTACAACTGCTATGATCCTTTCTAGTTTTTTACTTAATTATGATTAATGCTGCGCCTAAAGAAATTAAATGGGATTTAAGTTTTATTATATGCATATTATGTCTTATTATCATGATTAAGATACATGGGCCAAGTGGGAGATTGTTAGATAATCCCATTATGTGGCCCATATATTTTGATTTAATCATTTAAGTATATTAAATCCCATTAGTTATTTGAATAAGAGATAATGTGATGTATTTACGTTGGTGGAATGTAAACAATAAAATAAAATAAGGATAATGAAAAGAGGTGTTGTTTGAATTTCAAATGGATAACTACTACCTCTCTCTCTATACCTATTAAGTTTTTTCACATATCACTCCATCATACATATACGAAAAATAACGAAACAAAGGCCAAGAGAGAGAAAACAAAATCTAAGAATATCTTGAAGATTATTGGAGATTATTTGTTTAGAAAGTTTTAGATATATAATGGATCAAGGTACGCTTATGTTATTATGAAAATTTATTAGATTCTAAGATCCTACGATTGTGTGTTTAAATTTTACATGATAAAGTTTTCATGTAAGAAAGATTACATCTTTGGCTATCAACATGTTACCTATGAGGCATATAGTTCTGATTACATTAAAGCCTAGTTCAATTGGTCTTGCTTAAAAGTAGTGGCTGAATGAAGGGCTTCCTTATCATTAAAGTAGAAAGTAATAATTAAACATAAGAGATGGGTCTTAATGCATACCTTAGACTTAGGTTGCGTTTGGATCTACGGTGCGGTGGGGATAAGTACTTATCCACCGCAGTTTCCAAACGCAGTCACATGTTTGGATCTGCGGGCGAACAACCGAAGGTTAGAGAAAAGTGGGGTGCTACTGTAGAAATCGATAAGTAGAAAGAGGGTTGCGATAGGAAAGTGTTTCTATAGTAGAAATTCTACTTTCCATTAAAACCTTCTGATAATTATTATTTTCCATTATACCCTTACTAATAGAAAGCAAGTCTAACGTATCGTCTTTTTCTTATTTATAATTTTAAATTTATATGTCCAATAATATATTTTTATGAAATATTTATTTACTAAATTTATTTTATTTATATTTTCTTATTTTAATTTAATATTTTCTTATTTCTAATTTTAATTTATATGACTAAGAATATATTTTTAAATTATTTATACAATAATTAATAGTTTATTAAATCAATGGACTTTTTAATCATTTTATTTCTTTTTAGCAACCTCAACCGCACTTGCCAAAAACCTATATTCACATTTCAACAGTTGCCAAAACAGCAATCCCAAACACATAAGTACTTATGAGAATAAGTACTTATCATTTCAGGAGCAGGTTCTCAACTGCCACCATTCCCCCAAACCAAGCCTTAGTACCTTCCCTGTAATTATTTTATAATTAACTAACGGTAGGTGTGGGTTTGAACTGGTCAACTATGAAGGTAATGAAAGGGCTAATAGTGTCCAACATCAAAAGGTTGTTGAAATACAAGACAAAGTCAACTACTGGTTAGCAATAAAAACAAATTCTCCGTGCTCCCTAAATTTGTTCAAAGGTAGTAATAATGATGCTCAGAAAATTAGTGTGAACTGGTATTCAAAATTTTTTTAAGCTTTATTCCTATTCACGTGATTAATTAACTTTATTATATCATAATGATTTTAGTTATTTCATTTATCACTTGAAAATGTTAAAAATGAGAATGATTAAATTATCATGTACTAGATAGAATGAAAATTATTTTCTTAATGATGAATTGCATAGTTATCATATGTGTTGCTATTTTAGTTTTCAATCAATTACGTATAAATATAAGAAACATGAGAATAGTTATTAGAAAGTGTAAGTACCTTTGGGACCATTTCTTTAAGAGCCATGGCCAAAAGCTCCCATATGTAGCAACATTCTTTGCTACATGGATCTTCATTCTTTCTTCCCTTAATTGTCAAAACCATGCTACCTCTTGCTATCACTTCCTCTGAATGACACTTTAAAAACAACGAAAAGTCTTTCTGAAATTGATCGTGATAGGCTTTGATCACACTTGGCGGGCTAGTGCTAGCCATATAAATGTTCCATTTGTTTCCCTCTAGCCCTTCAGGAACCTGATGATGTACGAGATGAAAACTTTAATTTCAGACTAAATTTTAAGAAAACTAAACGTGAAGCATAGTTCAGTGCTACCTGGGACAGCCACATGAGACTGTAATAGGAGTGGACAAAATGTAGACTATTGTTAGGGAAAAATTTATCGTAGAAAGAGCCAGGAACTCTAGTGAAGAAATATGACCCAATTCTTGCTCCTACTTGTTTATTCAGTTCTTCTTGGAAGCCTGATAAGGGCTTGAAAATACTGTTTGTTAGATATATGGTGTATATATCTACTTATTTTATTTTGGCATAATTTTATAAATTAGACTTATTAGATTTTTTTTATTAATTGGAAAATTATAGCTAATTAATAATCCTTGTTTAACTTGGATTCAAAAACTACAAGGATAATCTTCTAGTTGTGAAAGAATCCCATCTTGGATTGAAGTCTATCTTGAGAGGGGGTTGTGGTACATCACGTGTGTGTAAAGTTTGCATGTATTGCTAGAAGTTTTAGTGTGACTATCTGTTGATCAAATTTCGTGAACAGCTGAATGTGTGTAGGTGACTGTTTATTGGTTGGAAAAAATTAACGTGATGATTTGGTTTTGTTGAAAAATCCAGCCTTTTGTTGCGTTTTTATTGAGCTTCTAGAGTTACTTACAGCTGGGCAGTTCTAGTGCATTGTGTGTGTATTTTTTGGCTAAGAGACTCACGACTTTGCAGTGATTTTATGGGTTGTTACGTAAGTTGGATGTTCAGCTTTGTGGACTGGCTCTTGGGTAGACTACTTTGTATGTTGCGTACAATCACTGCTGTGGATTGCGTGTTATATGTGCAGCCATGACTTGATTCTGAGTTTTGCATGAATCAGCCCATTGTTGTTGTGACAACTTCCAAATTTATTTCAGAGGAGCTGAACCTTTCGGGAAGTTGTTCTTCTCTTTTATCTTAAGTGTATTATTGTTCTTTTCTTAGTTAATTGATCACTTGAGTAGTTTGTTTAATTGTCTTATATTAAAAGTTGTTTAGAAAAATTCTTTGTCGAGGTTAACTGAAGTCGGTCATGTTATTAGGTGTGAAAATCTTTCACAGGAAGCGAGGTTGAGAGATAGTTACAAGGAATGAGTGGTGTTGGGTCAGTGAGGCCTTGTGTAAATCTATTGCTCATTTGTGAAATTGATTAAGCTAGGTGAGGGCTTCGTAGACATAAGCAAGGTGTGCCGAACTGCGTTAACAAATCTCGGTATCATTTAATTTAATGCTTTTAATTTTTTGTTATTTGTATTTACCAGAAACAAATCAGAAAGTTTGCAAACAACCATTCATACGATTTTTCAATTGGTATCAGAGTGGGTCACCGAATCAAAACTTGGTAGCAAGTTAGTGAAGATCTGAGTTTCACGAACATGGCTATAAAAGAGGGTGCATCGATCCCCAGACCACCACTATTGGATGAATCTAACTTTCCTGGATGGAAATCATATATGAGAGTCTTCATCCAAGCTCAGGGTACAAAATCTTAGCATTCGGTAGTACGTGGGTGGACCCATTCGATGATTACTGATGATAAAGGATAGGTAGTTTTAAAAGACCCATCTGAATGGACAAGAGGCGAAGAAGAAAGTGCACTTAGAAACTCACAAGTGATGCATGCAATTTTTAGTGCTGTTGATGAAGGACGCTTCTCAATGGTATCAGCCCGTGAATCGGCTAGAGAAGCGTGGGATGCTTTGCAGACTATTCATGAAGGGTCCAAAATCAGTGATAGCGTCAAAACTACAGATGTTAGTTATGAGGTTTGAAGAACTGAAGAACGATAAAAGTAAGACTATTGGGAACTTTCATGAAAGATTGCACGATATAGCGAATCAGGCACATCAACTCGGGAAGAAATATTCCATTCTAAAACTAGTTAAGAAGACGTTGAGATCACTACCTATGAGATTTATTTTGAAAATTGTAGCAATAGAGGAGGTCTCCGACATTAATGATCTATCATTAGAGAAGGTAATTAGAATTCTTACAAATTTTGAAATGAATCTTTTAAGAGGTAAGCAAGAAAGAAGCAAAGGATTGACATTACAGGTTGAAACTGGAAAATGTGTGAATGATGTAGAAGATAAATATGATGAGAATAAGGATTTGGTGTTACTCACATTAAATTTTGGTAAATGGTTGAAAAGAATGAAAAAGGACAGAGCTGAATTTAGACAACTTAGTGGGAGTTCATCAAACAACAACTTCAAACAACAAGCAAAAACTCAAAAGGTTGAAAGGAAGGTGAAGAGAATCCAATGTCATGAGTGTTAAGGCTTTGGGCAAGTTCAAGCCAAATGTGCTAATACTTTGAAGAAGAGAAAAGGGAAATCCTTTATGAGCACTTGGAGTGAGAATGAATCCGAGAGTGAATATGGCAGTGAAGAAGAAATCACTAATGGTGCTGCATTAGTTGCTTTATACAACAAAAGTCCAGTTACTTGCTTAACAGTAATTGAGAAGGAAGTAACTGAAGACGAAAAAGGGGAAAATTGGAAAATTTCAAGAAAAACATAGACAACTCAGCTTAAGGCCTAATATCAGATTATGACAGTGATGAAAGTGGCCTTGATTATAAAAAGGAGAATATTTACGAGGCTTACAAAGCTATTTATGAAAATGGGTAAAAATGTGTAGAAAGAATGAAAGGTTGAAGGAAGAGTATCCCTCTATGAAGAATACCATCTAAGAGTTAGAGAAGAAATTGGTGTTAGCATTAGATGAGCTTGGTGAAGCTAGACTAAGATTAGTAAGTACCGAAAAGGGATTGAGAACGTTGAACAGAGGCACAGAAAAGTTAGAAAAGTTAATGAAAATCGATAAGGTTAAAGGGGATCTTCAAGGCATTGGCTATAAGGGTGAGTGCTCTAAGGTAAATGAGGAGAAAAATGACATTGATAAGTCAAATTATTTATATATGATGTAGGCATGTCAATAGATCGGGCCTGTCATTTATTTTTTAAAGCAAAAAATTTCAAAACAATGTCGTTTTTGACAAAATGACATCGTTTCAGAAAAAAGGGCAGGCCGACCATGGTCGGCCCGTGGCCAGGCCTTGGCGGACCATTGTCTGCCCGTGACCTGGCCAACCTGGGCCAGGTGGGCTGGGCCATTATTTCCAAATCTAGTTGTTGGGATGAATTGGAACTAATTTCACTTATCTTTATGTGAATTTTGAGCTTTATTTGGTTAATTTTCACACATTTCGACTTTATTGCTTAATAGGTGCAAATGGATAAATTTTGGGGCAAGAGGCATAACTTTCTCTATGGATGTTAGATTAAGGTCATTCAAGTACTTTTTTGAAGAGACTCTAAGTTCTACAACTTCCGTGAAGACTCCAAGGAGAGATTTTGCCGTCTACAGGGTCAAAATTGCATGTTTCTGTAAATGTCCAGTGTATGTCCGCCCAGCGGACATGATGTCCCTCCAAATGGACAAGAGCGTAGATGGAAAGCTAGAAAACCCAAGAAGGTCCACCCAGCGAACATGAAGTTCACCTAATGGACATTTACTAGCCAAATTTGCTCCGAAAGATACCATATGTCTGCCTAACGGACATAAGGTCGGCCTAATGGACATTGACGACACTATTACAATCTTTATTCCCCTATTTGGGAAAAAATACGTTTCTTTGAGCTCACTATAAATACTCATTTTTATGACCCAAAGGAGGAGGTTTGCACAAAAAACGAGGCACTCAAAAGGAGGCATCCAAAAGAGGAAAAGAAGAAGATCAAGCAGGATTCAATCAAGCATTGGAAGCAATCTTTTTCTGTTTTCTTTCCATCTTCTCTCTACTCTTTCTTGGACATTGATTACCTTTATTTGTATGGATTCTTTTATCATGTTGTTGAACTAAATCCTAATTAAGGTTAGGGATGTAGCCTAATTTGGGGGATTGATTCATATTTTATGGATTGATTGGTTTTGAATGAAAGTTCTTTAGTTATGTTTAACCTTCTTGAACTTCATTGTTGTTTCTATACCTGAGCACTGTAGATGCAATCTTAGGAGTTATATGATGAAATGAGAGGTGAAGTATGGTTTGTGCACTAGGAAGATAAACATATTAGATTTAGAGATAGAGATATCCTAATCTAGTGTGATAACTTAAAGTTGCCTGTTCTTTATAAATTTGACAAGTTAGGTTTCGTATTGAGAGATGGTAATAAACTAGTTAGGTATTCTTATATGTCTTGAGAGAGAATATAAGTAAATTTGAGCAATTGTGATTATAACCTATCACTTAATCAATTCTATAATTTATTGATCAATCTCTTAAATTGGTGAACCCTAAAGCTCTAAGTCTAAATCATCAGATTTCCCTTGTTTGTTTATTTATAGTCTTTACAATTTATTATCTGCTTTAGTCCAATCATCTTTTACATTTCTTGTTATTTTAGTTTAAGTAATTAAGATTAATTCAGTAGTGAGTAGCTTAGTCCTTGTGGGAGATGACCTTGGAATACTTGATTTGTAGATATTAGAAAAGATTCTGTGCACTTACAGATTTTGTTGACCAAGTTTTTGGCACCGTTGTTGGGGATTAATTTATATTTACTGCTATTAATTCTAGTTATTTTTAATTACCTTAAGTTTTTTTTCCATTAATTACTTTTAAACCCTTTCTCTTTGTTTTATTTCAGGAGCTGCATGAACTTAAGGCATTCAAGAAATTTGAACAATGATCAGATAATTGAGTTAAATCTTAAAATTGAACGCACTTATAAAAGGAACAACAGTCAAAGAAGAAAAGAGATGGCAAATAATAATCAAAATCTAATTCTATATAGGGAACAAGATATGGGGAACGATCAATTCAATGAAAGACATCAGGCTGAAACTTGGAGGCAGACTAATAATGAACCAGTGTTTGTTAATCCTACGGTAAGGAGAATTAGAGATTATTAGATGACATTTATCGATGGCAACCCTTCTTGCATTTGATTGAGTGCGGCAGTAAGGAATTATAAGCTGAAGCAGATTCATCTATCTATATTGCCACAATTTAATAGAATGTCGAGTGAAGATGCTCTAGCCTTTATGAGAGATTTCTACACTACAGTTCAGACTCTCCATTGTATGGATTGTCTGAAGATGAGTTAAGGCTAAGGTATTTTCCCTATTGCATGAAGGGATTATCAAGAAACTGGTTGTTGAGCTTGGAGGTAGATTCCCTTGATACTTGGGACAAAGTAATGGATACTTTCATAATGAAGTCGCACCCAGCCAATAAAACTCTCAAACTAAGGAAGATGATACATTGGTTCTCACAGAAATAAGGAGAAAAATCTCCTTAACCAGTGTCCTCATCATGGATTTGATACACACTTTTTAACTCAGTTTTCTACTATGGTCTTATTGATCACAGTCAGACTTTGGTGGATTTAAATGATGGTGGGAATAATAGTAACCTGAGTTCCTAAGAGTTATGGAATATTTTCAAAAAACTTACGGAGAATTCACATTATAAGGTGACTAGGAGCAAAGCTGCTGCTCTTAATGAAGTGGATTCTAAACTTGACATGGCCTACCAAGTTGTTGAGATAAATAAGAAGTTGAATATATTGATGAACGACAACAAGTCTGGTAAGGATCCTTGTACTCTTTGTGGTAGATTTAGGCATACAACAGCTGGTTGTATGAACAGTGAAGCAACAATGCCAGAGGAAGAGGTGAACTATGTAAACAGTGGTAGACAACGTTAGAGATTTGATCCTTTTTCAAACACCTACAATGAAGGTTGGAAGTTTCATCTAAAATTTTCATGGAAAAATCAAGGGATTGTAAAACCAATAGGACCACTTGGGTTCCAAGCACCACCAAAATAGCAGTATTCACCTCCTTCATCTTCTGAACAATAATAATTCCCTTCCCTTTGGGAGAAAAAGTTAATAGGCTTGAAGATATGTTTGCTCAACTTACAAGTAAGATGGATCAAAGTGCTCAAGCTATCTCTCAAGCCATGAACAGAATGGAGCAAAACATCCAGTCCAACCAAGCTGCCACCAGAAATTTAGAGGTGCAAATTAGCTAAGTGGTAAAAGAGGTCAGTGAAAGAGGTAAGGGAAAGCTACCTAGTAATACCCAAGTGAATCTAAAACAGGATTGTATGGCAATTCTTTTGAGGAGTGGTAAGGTGGTAGAAGTTGTGGTTCCTAAAGAGAAGGAAGCTAGGATAAATGAAACTAAGGATGCTGAAATTGTGAATTTGGATGAAGAAGAAGAGCTTAAAGAAACCGAACCAAAGAAAGAGTCTTCACCAATTTCAGAATTTTCCTTTGTGCCACCCATACCATATCCTAAAAGTGTAAAGAACAAGCATGATGATTCCAAATTTCAGAAATTATTTAACCTTTTTAAGAAGATCCAAATCAACATCCCTTTTGCTGAAGCATTTGCTGAGATGCTTGCTTACACCAAGTTCTTGAAGGAAATCATCTCCAATAAAAAGAAGCTAGATAATTTTGCTACGGTAGCGTTAACTGAGGAGTGTAGTTTTATTTTACAAAATAAACTACCCCCTAAGTTAAAGGATCCAAGGAGTTTCACTATTCCTTGTCACTTTGGTGCTTCTAATGTTTTTCAATGCTTATATGACTTAGGTGCAAGTATTAATCTTATTCCTCTGTCTCTCTATAATAGCCTTGGAATTGGTGATCTCAAACCAACTACAATTTCATTGCAACTTGGTGATGGATCAATTAGATACCCTATTGGTATAGTTGAGGACTTACTAGTAAAAGTTGGTAAGCTTATAATTCCAGCTGACTTTATTGTGCTTGAGATGGATTTCGATATGCAGGTTCCTATAATTTTAGGAAGACCATTCTTAGCTACTAGTGGGGCATTGATTGATGTCTCGGATGGTAAGCTGACCTTAAGAGTTGGTGATGAGGAAGAGGTGTTTAATGTTTTCAAAGTTTTAAAAGGACCCTCTTTCGATGAAGTCACCTATAGGATAGATGTAATTTATTCTTTTACACTTGAATCTATTCCTAATTTAATGTATGATAATGTTTTAGATACATGTCTACCTTTAGGAATAGATGAGAATGAATTGGATGATGGGTTAATGGACTATGCATATAGATTGCAAGGTAATGGTTTTAGGTATAGACCTAAAATCGAAGAATTGAGCCCTCATAAACCTAAATTGTTACCTTCCATATTAAGCCCACAAACACCTGAATCAAAATAACTACCAAGTTATTTGAGTTATGTGTTTTTAGGAGAATCAAATACATATCCAATTATTATTTCCTCTTTTTTAAATTCCTCTCAAGAAGAGAAATTATTAAAGGTGTTATGTGAACATAAATTGGCTATTGCATGGAATATTTCTAATATAAAGGGAATTAGCCCTTCTATTTGTTTTCACAGGATTTTAATGGAGGAAAACCACAAACCTAGTGTGAAAAATCAAAGGAGACTCAATCCTAACATGAAGGAAGTTATGTGATCTGAGGTACTTAAGTTACTTGATGCAGGAATTATTTATCATATTTCTGATAGCTCTTGGATAAGTCCTATGCATGTGGTACAAAGGAAAGGTGGTATAATCGTCATCTCTAATGATAGTAATGAGTTAATTTCCACTAGGGTTATGATAGGGTGGAGGGTTTGTATGGATTACAGGAAATTAAATGCAGCAACTAGAAAAGATCACTTACCTCTCCCTTTTATTGATTAAATGTTGGAAAGATTAACGAGGCATGATTATTATTGCTTTTTAGATGGTTATTCAGGGTATAATCAAATTCCTATAGCCCCAGAGGATCAGGAGAAGACCACCTTCACTTGTCCCTATGGTACATTTGCATATCGTAGGATGCCCTTCGGTTTGTGCAATGCTTTTACTACTTTCCAACGCTGTATGATGTCTATATTCTCCAACATGGTGAAGAATATAATAGAGGTATTTATGGATGACTTTTCTATTTTTGGTTCTTCTTTTGATGCATGTTTGTTCAATCTAGAACAAGTTCTACAGAGATTTGAAGAAACCAATCTTATGCTAAATTGAGAAAAGTGCCATTTTATTGTACATGAAGGAATCATCCTAGGCCACAAAATTTCAAATAATGGAATAGAGGTGGATCCAACAAAAATTGAAGTCATCAATAAATTACCACCCCCTAATTCTGTTAGAGCAATAAGGAGTTTTCTTGGACATGCAGGGTTCTATCGTAGATTTATTAAAGATTTTTCCAAGATTTCTAAACCCTTATGTGCTTTCCTGTAAAAGGAAGTCCCTTTTGAATTTATTGATGAATGTCTTGATGCTTTCAACACGTTGAAAAAGGAACTTACCTTATCCCCTATAATGGCCGCACTGAATTAGAATCTCCCTTTTGAGCTGATGTGTGATACTAGTGATTATGAACTTGGGTTTGTCTTGGAAAAAACAGGATAAGAAATTACAAGTTATTTATTATACTAGCAAAGTTCTTAATGATGCTCAAATTAATTATGCTACTACAGAGAAAGAATTGCTAGTAGTAGTTTTTGCATTTGATAAATTTAGATCTTATCTTGTTGGGTCCAAAGTCATTATTTACATTGACCATTCTGCCATGAAATATCTGTTTATAAAAAAAGATGCCAAACTACGGTTTATCAGATGGATTTTACTCCTGTAGGAATTTGATTTGGAAATTAGAGACAAAAAAGGGATCCAAAAATTCAGTGGCTGATCATCTTTCGCGACTTGAGCAAGGTGACAAGATGGGAGCTGAACCGATTAATGATGCTTTTCCTGATGAGAATTTGTTGTCTATTAAGGAAAATGTTCCTTGGTTTGCTGATCATATTAATTTTCTGATGTCTAACATTATTCCTAGTGATTATTCATACCATAAAAGAAAGAAATTCTTATCTGAGGTGAGGAATTAGTTTTGGGAAGACCCGTTGCTCTTTAAAAGGTGTGCTGATGGAAAAATTAAAAGATGTATACCTGATGAGGAGATGCGGTCAGTACTGTATCATTGCCATGCTTCTCCTTATGGCAGACACCATGGTGTTAACAAAACGACGGTAAAGGTTTTACAATCCAGTTTTTATTGGCGTACTCTTTTTAAGGATGCTAAAACTTTTGTTATGACATATGATAGGTGTCAAATAGGGAACATCGGTAGGAAGCACGAGATGCCTCAGTCAGGGATTTTAGAGGTTGAACTCTGTGATGTATGGGGTCTAGACTTTATGGGGCCATTTCCAGTATCCTTTGGTAATGAATACATCCTTGTGGCGGTTGATTATGTATCCAAATGGGTGGAAGCCACAGCTTTGTTAAACAACACTGGAGATAATGTTGTCAAATTTGTCAAGAAGCACATATTTTCAAGATTTGGGGTTCCAAGAGCTATAATCAGTGACAATGGGGTAAAATTTCAGAATAATCAATTTAAATCTCTTTTGGCAAAATATTGGTGCCATTTTAAGTTTGGAACCACTTACCACCTTCAAACTAGTAGGCAAGTTGAGGTGTCTAACAAGGAAATCAAGTAAACTTTAGAGAAAACTGTTAATACCTTAAGAAAGTATTGAGCATTGAAACTTAATGATGCTCTTTGGGAGGATAGCATATAAGACTCCCTTGGGCATGTCTCCATACAGGTTAGTCTTTGGGAAATCTTGCCATCTTCCAGTTGAAATTAAGCACAAGACGTTATGGGCAATCCGAAAGTTGGACTATGATCTCAAAGAGGCTGGACAGAGGTGACTGATAGAGTTGAATGAACTAGATGAATTCTGCCTAGATGCTTTTGAGAATGCTAGAATACACAAGGAGAAAACTAAGGCTTTCCATGACAAACATATCCTTTAGCTAGAATTTAAACCTAGTCAAAAAGTCTTGCTATTTAACTCTCTTTTAAAATTGTTTCCAGGAAAATTCAAGATGGTCTAGACCTTTCATGGTGACCAAGGTATACCCACATGGAGTTGTGGAGATTGGAAGGGATGAACAAAAGTCCTTTATGGTCAATGGGCAAGGACTCAAGCACTATTTTAAGGGAGAGATGGTTGGATATATTTCCACCATCACATTTCACAATTAATATCATAGTGGCCTAGTCCAGCTGAGGATATAAATTTAGCACTTATTGGGAGGTAACCTAACGTTTCTAACTCTTTTTGTTATTTTATTAATTTCACTTTTCTTCATATCTTCTTATTCTAGTTTACTGTGTGTTGCATAGGGTCGGTGTTTATGAGACATCCCAATGACACCTCCTATCAGCATAAGGAATAGCTTTATCATAACTTATTGATCCTAGAGGTAAGACCCATGTTAAGTGTGGGGGAGGTAAGTTGCAATGTCTCTTTGTTTCATTTAATATTCTTATTATTTTCATTCATACATCATGCATATAGTCCTATGGTATCATTGAGTAGTTAGAAGAGGAAAGATAGGAAGTGAACTACATAAGATGGTCATAGCTTCATAAAAAAAGTCCGTTCAGTGGACATTAAGTCTGCCCAACAGACTCAGCAACATCACCACAGCTCAGTAACTCGAAAATGTCTGTTTAGTGTACATGAAGTCTGCTTAACGGATATGACCCACACTCTCATTTAAAACACCATTTTCTCTATTCTCCCCCTCATCCTCTCTACTTGTCCTATCGTTCTCTTCTTCACGGTTCCATGCCCTTCATATATTAACCCAGATTTCCATTTTTTTCTTTTTCTCTTCCCATTCGACAGCACCATCTCATAACATTCCAAACTAGTCAAAGCATAGTCTCTTAAATCGTTTATCGTTTGCTTTCTTCTTCCAAAATACTACCAACACCACTCATGTTCATTAATTTTGGGGGTCCTTTTAAGGTTTCGGGCTGATTATATGCAATCTCCACTTCGATTTGGCATAAGTAAGTGTTCTTTCATAATTATGAGTAAAATCACGGATGAAATTTTTTTAGATTGAAAAATATAGGGATTTGGGAAATTTCAGAGCAACTAATGTGTTTATGCTTAATGTGAAACTCCAATGTTGTTGATTCATGTATGATGATGATTTTGCTCTAGATTCTTGTCACATTGTGAGTTTGTTGGGTTGATGCTTGAAATTATCTACTCTCTACAATTGTTGGTTAAGTGAGACTATTTTGTTGAGATTGAGATTGCTGTTGACATTGAGACTGGTTAGATTGTTGGTTGTTGGTTGAGATTCAGCTTATTGTTGAGATTGTTGGTTGCTAGTTGAGATTGAGCTTGTTGTTGAGATTGAGACTGTTTTGCTCTTTTTTATTGAGATTACAATTAGTTGTGTGGCTCTCATTCAATGTCACAAATTAAGCAAATTGTGAGGAAGGGTAATGCTTCTGGCCAATCTTCTAGAGCTACTAGGGGAAAAATATCATTGCAGAAGTAGAGGAACCTGATATTGATCGAGTTATGTTCATCAGTGAGCAATGTGCAGTTTGGTTTAACAAGAAAAAGAACAAGAAATTTGTGATTGAAGTCTCAGTAGAAGAGGGTATTGATGACACATACAATGTAAGGGCAAACTTGGACAAATTTCATTGGACTGTTGGACTTTATAGGTGCATATTACCCAGTCGCGGTGAAACAATTTTATGCCAACCTCAGTGAGGTAGCCAATAAACAACCTCTGGTGCTCACTTCTCGTGTCAACAAGAAAGCAGTGGTCATAACAGAGGATCTAATTAATGGACATTTAGAGCTACCAGTGGGAGGCTATGTTCCATTTTTTGACAAATATGTGAGATGTACAGTTGATAAGCAATGGGATAAATCCGAAGCTGTGTGTCGATTTGGGATTAGAGCTGCTATGCGATTCACAAACTAACACACTTTAATGCATTGCAATTCCCTTCATATTGGACTTAGATTGGTGGCATTTCTGCTTGCTCATAATGTAATGCCCAAGGCTAGTGATTTAGGGTACCTTTGTAATGAAGACTTGTACATTTTGGACAAGATGTTTTTCAAAGATGACCAATTCCAGGGCATTGCTATTGACCAGATGATAATGACTTTTATGTGGCAAGTGGTACATCACAAGTCTAAGATGAAGAGGTTTGTGTTTCCAGTGTTAGTGAGCCAGCTATTTGGAAGTCTCAAGGCTCTCAAGAGAGATGAAGAGGTGGCCTATACTACTAACGTGGATGTCATCAATACTGATAAAATGAGGGAATTTAACTATAGAGGAGATGCTCCTAACAGGTGGGTTAATCCGCATCGAGATAGCGGTGATCTGTATACACCAACTACACAACAATCTAGAGCTGATCTAGTTCTAGGGAATAATCAGGTTCTGGCTAAGTTGCAAGAAGTCCAAGCAGAGGTTAGAGATCTTCAAGCTGAAGTGGGAAATCTCGTGGCTTCACAAACCAGAATTGAAGATATGTTGAGGGCTTTCGTAGAGCAATAACCACCTCCTTCAGGAGATATCATAGGATTATAGGACTACATTTGCATTTTAAATTTCAAGTATTTATCTTTACACGCTATTTTAATCTAACCCTATGTTTTATTTTATTTCTTTTAATTCAGTAAATTGTAAGAATAACTTCAATGCTATTTTATTCTATCTCCATAATTTTGTCCTGTATAGTTTGATGGGAGATAGGAATACAAGGTTCGGAGTTTGGTTTCTTATTTCAGGGGGTTTCTTCACCCTTAATCCTAATTTCGTTCTTTGCATTACTTTTTTATCTTACCCAACATTAAGGGCAATGTTGATTCTAACTGTGGGGAGGATAAATTGATGGTTTTGTATGAATTATTTTACACTGAATTATCTTACAATTTCCATAAGAAAAATAAAAAATATTAACCTTTGTTTTAGGTAGTTTTGCATTAACTAATTTTGCATATTTTCATCAGGCATGTTTGGATACTTATACATCTTTCACATTCTAATTGTCATTATAATCTAATTTAATGAGTTAATTGTATTATGGGTAAGCTTTCTTTAGATCTTTGATTTTAAATAAGATGCATAATATAATTAAATTGATTACATACCTTGTCAAAATTGGATGTTATAATGTTAAATTGAATGGATGAGCATGCTATTGAATGAGTAAACATCATTGAGTGAGCTATTTGAGCCTAAAGGATTGCACCCAATCCTATTTTTCTTATGATTGATATAATTTTCTCTTCTATGTACGTTTACTTCTAGAACTTGCATTGCATCTTTTTGGGGTTACATAATCATACTATGGTATGTTCATGAAAGTGTAAAAGGCACTAGGATTGAGCTTGAGCCAAATAGCTAACCCTTTTTATATATTAATCCCCTAGTGAACCCTTTGTGCCTATTGATTGTATTTGAGCCTTTTCCTTTGTAAACCTATTCCAAAGAACCTTGAACCAAGAAAAACAAATTTACCCTTGTTCGATGGTTAGTAGAGCTATAAATGTTGTGCATTCAATATTCTTATTGATATGTATACAAAGGAAGAAGTGTGGCATTCAATATTCTTATTGATAGGTATAAAAAGGAAGAAGTGTGGGGGTGTTTTCTATGGAAATTGAAGAAACATGTTGAAAAAAATAAAAAATAAAAAAACAAAAATGAAAAAAGAAAAACTGGCATCTAAATGGTGTTTTTGAAAAGTTGGGCATGTTCACGTCAGATTTTAAGGTGAAAGAATGATGAAAATTTTGATAATAGAGTTAGTGGAGTTTCCTAAATATTATAGTTGTTAGGCAATTTCTCAGTAAAATATGCCAATGATGATTGTAATATTTGTAGTTTTTGCTTTACTAATTATTAGATGTTTGAATTCCTATCCTCTCTTTCTTAACCTACTTTACCCCTTGGCCCCATTATAACCAAAGGAATAAAGACTTTTTTGATTCATGGATATGCCATAGATGGGAGTAGTGGAGAAGTAGATAAGATGCAAGCTTATGGCAAGAGACATGCATTAGAAGATGATTGAGAGTCACCCTTAAACACTTATGTATGAAAGTGAATGGTTTATGAGAGACTTCATTTATGGCATGTGATTTCGATTAATTGAAGCATTATGATGTCTTATTATTGCTTAATTTGTGATCTAATTTATGAAGTATTATGTGGCTTTATGTCTATATTTCAAATCTTACCTATAATGCTTTCAACATATTGGATTAGTTTGTGATGATGATTAGGTGTGGAATGATGAAATGAAAATGTTTGTGGGTATCGTTCATTTTAAGTAAACTCTCAGGAGACTACAACTCCTCCATTATGGACGCATAGTAGTTTAAAGGCTTGTGACATATGCTAAATGCCACCGTACACCTACGAAAGTGGAATTAATAACTTATTTGCGGATTTAGTAGTTGGTTTTCTTGTGTTTTTGTTTAGGGACAAGCAATAGTTTAAGTATGGGAGAATTTGATAAGTCAAATTATTTATATATGATGTTGGGATGCATTGGAACTAATTTGACTTATCTCTATGTGAATTTGAGCTTTATTTGGTTAATTTTCACACATTTCAACTTTATTGCTTAATAGGTGCAAATAGATAGATTTTGGGGCAAGAGACATAACTTTGGCTGTGGATGTCAGATTAAGGTCATTCAAGTACACTTTGGAAGAGGATTATGGGTTCTACAACTTTCGTGAAAACTCCGAGGAGAGATTTTTCCATCTAAAGGGTCAAAATTGCACGTTTTTGTAGATGTCCAGTGTATGTTTGCCCAACGGACATTATGTCCCTCCAAACGGACATGAACAGAGATGGAAAGCTGGAAAACTCGAGAAGGTCCACCCAGTAGACATGAAGTTCATCTAACAGACATTTACTAGCCAAATTCGCTCCGAAAAATAACAAATGTCTGCCCAATGGACATAAGGTCCGCCTAACGGACATTAATGACACTATTACGATCTTTATTCCCCTGTTTGGCAAAAATTAGGTTTCTTTGAGCCCAAGGCACTATAAATGCTTATTTTTTAGACCCAAAGGAGGAGGTCTGCACAGAAAACAAGGCACTTAAAAGGAGGCACCCAAAAGAGGCAAAGAAGAAGATGAAGAAGGATTCAATAAAGCATTGGAAGCAATCTTGTTCTATTTTCTTTCCATCTTCTCTCTACTTTTTCTTAGATGTTGATTATCTTTATTTGTATGGATTTTTTTTATCATGTTCTTGAACTAAATCCCAATTAGGGTTAGGGATGTAGCCTAATTTGGGGGATTGATTCATATTTTATGGATTGATTGGTTTTGAATGAAAGTTCTTTAGTTATGTTTAACTTTTTTGAACTTCATTGTTGTTTCTATGCCTGAGCACCATAGATGCAATCTTAGGAATTATATGATGAACTGAGAGGTGAAGTATGATTTGTGCACTAGGAAGATAAACACATTAGATTTAGAGATAGAGATATCCTGATCTAGTGTGATAACTTATGAGATATCCTGATCTAGTGTGATAACTTATGGTTGCTTGTTCTTAATGAATTTGAATAGTTAGGTTTCGCATTGAGAGATGGTAATTAACTAGTTAGGTATTCTTATATGTCTTGAGAGAGAATATAAATAAAATTAAGCAATTGTTATTATAACCTATCGCTCAATCAAATCTATAATTTGTTGATCAATCTCTTAAATTGGTGAACCCCAAATCCTTAAGTCTAAATCATCATGTTTCCCTTATTTATTTATTTATAGTCTTTACAATTTATTGTCTGCTCTAATCCAATCTTCTTTTACGTTTCTTGTTATTTTAGTTTAAGTAATTAGGATTAATTCAATAGTGAGTAGCTTAGTCATTGTCAGAGACAACCTTGGAATACTTGATTTGTAGGTACTAGAAACGATTCTGTGCACTTGCAGATTTTGTCGACCAGATATGTCTAGATCTATCTAAGAAGAAGAAAAATTGAGAAAGAATCAAAGATTCATACCCACATGTCAATTTTGTGGAGTTATCAGGCATATAAGGCCAAGATGTTATCAGTTACTGCAGATGTTGTTTTAAAAAAGCCAAAGCCAAAGAATTCTACGTCCCTCACAAAATCTCAACATCAGTCCTCAGTACCAAATTCTACTTAGGTTGAAAAGAGTCAATTGTAAGCTCTCGTGGTTCTTAAATCGATGAAGGCAACTTTACATAATGGTTGGTATTTTGATAGTGGATGTTCACGCCACATGACAAGGGAAAAGAATTACTTAACCGATTATCAGAGTTGTATGGATGGTCATATGAATTTCGGAGATGGAAAGAAGGCTTCGGTGATTGGTAGAGGAACATTATGCGTGGATGGATTACCTCCCCTCAAGAATGTGCTCCATGTCTATGGACTAAAAGCTAATTTGGTGAGTATAAGCCAACTTTATGATGATGGTTTCTTAGTTAAATTTATAAGTGATGAATGCATGGTGCTAACTGAAGAAGGAGAATGTCTTATGAGCGGCAAGCGATCAACCGATAATTGCTACATGTTGTAGGATATGACCACCTATAAATCAGCCACACATGATAATAACATTGATCTATGGCATTAAAAGCTTGGAAATGTAAACTTTGATCTCATTAGCAAGTTGATAAAATTGGAAGCTGTGAAGGGTCTATCCATAATGAACAAAGAAGGGAAATCAATTTGTAGTGTGTGCCAAATAGGTAAATAGATAAGAGTGCCACACAAAAGGGTTAGATATGTTATCTCATCATGTATACTTGAATTAATTCACATGGATTTAGTTGGTCCAACACAACATGATAGCATCGGTGGAATGAGATATTTTTAACTTGTGTTGATGATAATTTGGGATATACTTAGGCATTAGTTTTGAAAGAAAAATTAAATGCTTTCAAGGTATTTAGAAACCTATGTATGCAGGTCATGAATCTGAAAAATATGGTTGTATTGAGAATTTGATCAGATCACTAAAGGGAACTTGAGAATACAAGCTTTAATGACTTTTGTGATGAGTATGACATCATATAAGAGTTTTCAGCACCTAAAACTCCACAACAAAATGGAGTTGTCGAAAGGAAAAATAAAACAGTTCAAGAAATGGATAAATCTATATTAAATGGAAGAAAATTGTCTATACGATTTTGGGTTGAAGCAGTTAATACAATATGCTACATATGTAATAGAGTTTATCTTTGAAGCATCTTGAACAAGACATCCTATGAACTCTGGAAGGGAAAGAAACCAGATGTGAGTTATTTTCATATTTTTGGTAGTAAGTGCTACATTCTTAGAGATCAGGAACAACTCGAAAATTTAGAGAGCAAAAGTGATGAAGGAATCTTCATTGGTTATTCAACTCACAGCAAAGCTTATCGAGTGTATAATCAAAGAACCAAGAAAGTACTAGAGTCTATAAATGTTGTGATAGATGATGTACCTCTGTTGAATTATCAAGTGGCAGAAGAAAATCTACAAAACTAACCATCTGAACTAACTCAAACAACAATGAGACAAGATTGAAAAATTGTCTAGATCTGTAGTTAGTTGCTACTGAGGAAGTACCTACACGAATTGAAGAACAGACAGTTACTTCAGATGATGAATCAACCAAAACACTTGATATGAAAATTATTCCTTTAAATGTTCAAAACTCGAGAGAAGTTGATTTGAACCAAGATTCTCCCTCTCTAATCAGAAGAAATCATCTAGTAGAGAACATCATTGGAGATGTCAATGAAAGAAGAAAAATAAGGGAAAGAAAAAGGGTTGATTATCGAGAACTTGTGGGATACTTATGCTACACATCTTCATTCGAGCCAAAGAACATTAAAGAAACTCTATAAGATGATTTCTGGGTAGCAGCCATGCAAGATGAATTGATTCAATTTGGATGGAATAATGTATGGGAATTGGTGCCAAGACCATCGGATGTCAACATGATTGGAACAAAATGGGTGTTTCGAAATAAAACAGATGAAAAGGGCAATGTAGCCAAAAATAAAGCAAGGTTAGTAGGTCAGGGATATTCACAGGTTGAAGGAATAGACTGTGATGAAACCTTTGCACCAGTAGCATGACTTGAGTCTATCAGATTACTATTAGGTATAGCATGTATAAAAGGCTTCAAGCTCTATCAGATGGATTTAAAGAGTGCGTTTTTAAATGGGTTTATACAGGAAGAGGTATATGTCGAGCAATTAAAAGGATTTATTGATTCAGCCCATGCAGATCATGTTTTTAAGCTGAAGAAAGCTCTTTACGGTCTCAAACAATCACTAAGGGCTTGGTACAAAAGGCTCACATAATATCTCATCAAGTTTGATGAAACTCTATTCATTAAAAAGTTTAAATTTGATTTAGTGATTATGTTTGGTTCCGCACATTTGAAGATGGTAGATGAATTTGTTGAATTAATGACATCTGAATTTGAGATGAGCATGGTAGGTGAACTGAATCTCTTTTTGGGTTTGCAAATTAAACATGTTAATTGTGTTAGTTTATGTGTTTAAGTGTTTTTATGGGTTAGTATGAGTCTTTGAGCTTAATTATTATATTTTTGCGGTACCTTGATGGGTTTGTTAGTGTTTCAGGGTAAACAGTGAATAACGAAGAAGATTACAGGAGTTTTCGGGCCAAAGGCATAGCCCATGATTGTGACACAACAGGCCATGATCGTGACAGACAAGGACGAGCTAGAGCAGCTAGGCCACGATCGTGTACATAGGGGCACAGTTGTGATAGATCCAGGATATGATCATGCACATGGGGCCATGATCTGGCCTCGATCGTAGCAGGCAGGGTGATTGTGGCCTACATCTAGCTGACAGAAAGACTCAAGTTTCGCAAGATTTTTTGGACCATTTTGACCACAACTTTGACCTAGAGCCTCAAAAGTATAAATAGAACATTACAAGTCAGAGGTAGCAGTCTTTGGAGAGCTAGGGAGTCTGAAAAGAGAGCACTCTTGTGATCCAATCCTGAAAAAACCTAGAAAGAAATTGAGAAATTAAGGAAGGAGACAAAGGAAGAGAGACACAGAGAAGAGCTTGGCACGACGTATTTCCCGGAATAGGTGGTTTCCCACTGTCGCCTCCTCCCTAACTCTGTTGCGGACGTATTTTCCATTTATTTCAGTTTTATTCGTGTATAGAATTGAAATAGGTGTTGAGAATATATTGTGTTGAACGTTAAGTTTGTGTTTATACTCACCTTCGGATATTGATTTTTGAGATTAATAAAATTTGGATTGATTGGATTTTTTTTATTGAATTACTTGTGATTTAATTCCTATTCTTAATAACTTAGCAATAGACTGAGAGGGTGAGCTAAGTGAAAATAATCAATTTGGGCTAACGAGAGTTAGGTGAATTGATAGGTGAAGGATTAAATCAAATCGGTAGAGTCGTGTAACAAGAGATCGAGCATAGATTCTCGGTAGGTTAGTAGACAATTTTAGAACTAATTTAAGTTTTGGTTCAATTGCGAATTGAGAGATCACAATTTCATAATTTAAATCAGGGATTATCAATTATTATAACTCGAGAGAGAGTAATTCACCCTAAGACTGTCTAGACCCATTAAGTCGATAATTTCACAATTAATTTGGTTTTCGTTAATTTTAGATTAAAATCCCTTTCTCTCACTCGTTAGTTTCTGGGTAGGGTTTGGATTGGTTTGTGTGATTTGCTTTCTTAATTAGATTTCTACACTCCATTCTTGAATTAATTATTGATTTATTTATTTTTTTATTAGTTTATTTTGATTTGAATTATTGCAATTTTAGTACGACCATAGATTTTAGGACTAGATTAGGCTTCCTCGTGGAATCGACACCTTAGGTACTACGCGAACGACTCGTGCGGTGGCAGAATTTACCAAGGTTATAAATAGTAAAACTTAGTATGTGTAACCTTGCGAATAAGTTTTTGGCACCGTTGTCGGTGAGGCAATTAGTTTAGTTCTTTAGTCTAAGGCTTTTCCACTATCTTTTGTTTTTAAATTAGGTAAAAAAAATTTGGAAAGAGTTTGGAACGTAAAGTAGAGACACATCGTGACATCTTAGAGTGAGAATGAGACATCCGAAGAGTTAAATGCTAAGAAGAAGTGAAAAGAACGATAATGGAGGATGTATATTATAAGGAGCAAAGGACTCTGGCAAAATTCAATGAGCGCTAATTTAGTTGGAGAAATCATCATCCTTGTATGAACCTGTATACTTCGGAGTGGCAGAACCACCCCGAATTCTATTAGTTTAACAATATAGAGAATCATTTAGGACATCAAGACCTAGTGGAATTTCAATATAATGAATCCAGTTTATGGGATTCCAAGCTGGACCAAATTATGGATAAGCTCATGGATATGGAAGAGAACCAAAAGAGATTGGAAAAGAAGTTTGAACAAGTAAAAAAAGATCATGCATCTTCCATTCACAATCTAGAGGTTCAATTAGGCCAGCTTTTTAGGGAATTTTGTGAGTAAAATGTGGAAAACTGTCTGCTCAGCATGAAAGTAAATTCAATAGAGCTATATCAGGCTATCACACTTAGGAATGGGGTAGAGCTAGAAGAACCAGCGAGAAATCAAGCTAATCTTGACCTTGTAGAAGACTAAGAACTCAAGTAAAAGGATGAAGGAAAAGATGGAAACCCTTCATATTATATGCCAGATCTTAGTACATCAGTTTTGAACATCGAAAAATCTAGGATAGATGTCCATACAAAGAACCCTACCCTTTAGATTGATGATGATGAAGAGACATTTAACATGAATGATGCATTTAAGATTCCGAAGGTTAGTAACTCATTCAGGATAATTGATTTGTTTGAATCTTCTAAAGAACAAGAGCATGAAGAACAGATGACAACAGACATTGAGTTTGAAGAAAATACGGAAGTCTCTATTCGAGAAGCAGAAGAACTTGAGGAAACAAAGGTGATTAAGGAAGAAGGAGAGCAATTCACCTTTTTACAGGATAAACTATTGGATTCGATGGAAGATTTAGAGAGTTTCGTTATTCCCTATTTTATTGACAGTTTGCCAATGAGAAGGACATTGATGAAATTAATTGCTTTTCTCAATCTTATCAATATTGTCTTTCTAATCATTTTACAATTTGTAGCTTACTTACAAGGTACAAAACTGTTGTTGAGCACGAAGGGAGGAAGCAAGCCACTCATAATTGATCCTGGCTGAGTTTTAAAGGATAAAGGTCAACCATAATTAGCACGTTTAGTAGTTAGATTTAAATTGTTGTGTAGTTAGGTTTGTTTTAAATTCTTAAATAAGTTTGAATGATTTGGAACGGTTTGGATTACTAATTCTTTTACTCTTTTGAATCACTTATAAGATGAAGTAAATCATACGTTAATATAGAAATTACTTATAATAGATGATATACACAAAAAGGGGGGTTGAATTGTGTATTCTTTTTACGAATACAAATTCTTTAATTTTTCTTGATAAGAACTTCTCTAACTTGTTAAAAG
>JANQAP020000132.1:2466979-2487284 GCA_026874005.2 Erythroxylum coriaceum
GAAAATTGAAATTGTAATATTTAAATACTTTGTATTGTTTTTAATTTTATATTTGTATGATGATGATTGTCTTTTTTCATAAAAATTGTGATTATTATTTATATGTGAAATATCTGAAAATTATTGTTATTTCAGATTAATTATAATTATTATTTATTATTATAATTTTTGGAGACATAGTTAAAAATATATAATACAACTGTACAATATGACAATAGACTATTTTTGCAATTTTTAAAAAAATTCATGGACTATTTCATAAATTTAAAAAATTACCCGAAATAGTACCTAGTATTGACCCGTATCGGTACAGTACTGTACCAAAACTCAATCTAATACTAAATTCGGTACAGTATTCACAACATTAGTGTAACATTTTCTTTCTCTTCTCCTTCTCAAACACTAACTTTTTCCAATACTCCAAAGATAATACTTTAAACAAATCAAAATTCCCTATAAAATAAGATTGTGAATAAGTCTCCTAATGGAAATAAACTTTTCCGCTTAAGCATTCTGTCATCTTTGACATTATCTCTTCAAAATTCGAGGCTTTAACAAATGATGCTCTAATAAGATGTTTCAAACTTAATTTAATTCAATCTCTACTTGTCACCTCTTAAAATAAACTAACTATTAATTTTACTAGTTAAGCACAAACAATCAACCCAATGCTAAAGAGATGAAGTCAATAATATAACCAAATCACATCTTATCAACAATATGAATATTATAATTATTATCTTATTATAATTTTATTTAAAATATATACTTATCACTTGCATTTTATCTTATACTTAAGTTAATTAAATAAATATGCGTAAATAAAAATATATTTAGATAATTTTTCAAAAAAAACTACAACTAACTAATTAATTGTATAATATAGAGTAAAATTATTGTATCATATTTTATTGTAATTATAATATAAATATATCATATGAAGATTAAATATCAGTCAAAAATGAGATTGAGTCTAAATTATATTTGTTTAAGTGACTAACGTCATTCTTTTAAGCCTTTACTACCAAACGCGGGGTGGCGTATGAAAATGACAAAATTAGATAATGTGAAGCACGTGGTGCTGCTCCTAAGCTGCTGAGCTGCCGCCCACGCTTTCCAATTTTTATTAATAAATAAGTGTTTGGGTCGGGACAAGGCAAGGCATGATTGGCTTGTGTTCAGATGTTCACGTTTATCTCCTGCCCAACTTTTGCTAATTTGTAATGCCATAATTGCCTTTCTTACACAGATGTATTTGACTTGTTTGACCTTATTGCACGGTTCAGAGAGCGCTTCTTTTTCGTTTTCGATTCAATAGGAATTAGCTACTTGCTTTTCTTAATTTATAGACGAAGACGACTCAAGACTCAAGAGATTGTTCCTGCTATAAATCAAAATTGGAGTCCTTGCTCTCCGATTCTATAGATCTGGAAGACATATAAGCATCCACCCATTAAAGGAACGATATTTGGGATTACATTACTAACTATTTTATCGAAAATACGGAAACTGTTATTTGTGTACGAATAAAATTATAAATATATGTATTAATTTATAAATTATACATTTTAAATAAATTAATAAATTTAATAATATTTTTAATTAAATGATTACTGAAATCCTTTAATGTGACTTCAATTTCATGGCATCAACAAATTCTCACCGAGAGTTCAAATTTTTAAAACGCAATACTTCTATGATTTGGAGTCTAAACTAAAATTTGTTTTTTTGGTAAATAAAACTAAAATTTTTAATGCATTCAATTTTCAAAAACAACCTTGAAAGCACTGGGGAAAAAAAACAAGATCCACCATACAAGTGGAAGTGGTTATCTATTATCATTGAAAATGCATTTTTTTTTTATGTGAAAAGTGGTATATGATCTTTATGCTAACTTAAGCTTTCGTTTTTAGCATATCAAAGTCAAATTGGGGTGAAAAATGAGGAAGGGTGAAGCAAAATGTATAAAAGTTATTTCAATTGATAAAAAACATATTTTTTATGCATTTATTAATGCAAAAGTTTTTAAATAGAGACAAGGTTGACAAAGTGTAATTTATTTTTAAAGTTTGAAAAAATAGTTGATTTACAATATAAAGATATTAGAATTTGTAAAGATTAATTGAATTAACTTTATTATTTAATTTAAATATTCAAATTATGTTATTTATAAATTATTTTATATATATTTAAAATTTTACTTAGAGAACAATAATTTTACCATTATAAAAATATAAAAAATAATTACGTTCTATGATTCAAATCAGTAAAAGAGAGTGAAGTTGGAAATCATAACTTTCTATCTTATATTATTTAGGAGTTATTACATTATATAGAATTTCTAACCCCATATCACACTTTACATCTCATTGCTAGCCTCTCTATGTGACTCCTTTTACACTTATGTATCTTTTGTCGTTTACTCTTTTCAGCCATAGCCACTTGCGATGTCCTTACATGGCATCTATAAGACCTTCTTTTCGGTGTTTGGTAAACACCAATATTGCACAACTTTGGCAAGATGATAGTGGCATATTTTGGTAACTTGTAAGATCCCCTTGATGATATGTAGCCACAAAATCATATATTATATAGGCTGGTATTATTTAATGTATGCAGGGAAATGGAATTGCGTCAGTGGACAGTCTTGGTTCGTTAGTGGACAAACTTGGTTTAATGTGGCTACTTGGATGGGAATACTACAACTTACATGGCATTTTGCATGGTTTGTTGGACATAACCCTTACATGACTCGCATGTATATGGTTGCTGTTGAAACATTATGCGTATAATTATTAGACAATTTTATGTAAACTATCCAAACTACTTATAATTGTCAATTGTTTTTATCTTCTAGTTGTTAACGTCTACAGGATATAAATATGTTATAAATCCTCAAACCTGCGTGTGCTATGTAGTTAATATATCTAGAAATAAAAGTCCCTTTATTTGTAAAACTATTATTGGCTCCATTTGCTTCACAATTTGAAGTGTTTCATATAATTCTGCACCATTGGGACAACCTTTGCACAACGTTACTTTCGTTCTTTATAGTGGGAGTATTTTTACTAAATCAAGTTATAAGACTTGGTTGCATCATAGGGCAGAAATTGGTGAGTTTGCTAGCCTTAAAAATACCCTATAACATGTTGATATCACAGTAAGGTTTTCAAGGGCATGCAAGGGATAAATAGTGGGCAGAAACATGGAGCAATTGAGAGAAAGGATGGCTCTATTGGAGAAAATTTTTGGACCAATTTTGGAAGACGAGGGGTTCATCATAGCGGCTCGATTAGATACCATAACTAAGGCGTTTGAACACATCTATAAATAATTAGGTGACATTTCAAGTGCAGTAAATAGGAGAGTGACGATCACGAAAGATGCATTGGAACTTCTTCAAACCAATGTTGTCTAACATAATGAAGAGAGTTGGACAAGGCTCAAACTTTCAAAACCAAAGCATTTTGATGGTGTTCGAGATGTTAAGATGCTAGAGAATTTCCTATGGACATGGAACAATATTTTCTTGCAGCAAGGGTGTTAGAAGGTGACAAAGTGATGCTAACTAGTACGTACTTGGTTGGTGATGGCAAGTTATGGTGGTATGCAAGGATAGATGATGATCTAAATGTGGGTCTTCCATGAATTGATACATGGAATATATTAGTTTGAGAATTAAAGGACCAATTCTTGCCTTATAACACCTCTTGCATGGTTTGTTGGACATAACCCTTGCATGACTCGCATGTATATGGTTGCTATTGAAATATTATGTGTATAATTATTAGACAGTTTTATGTAAACTATCCAAACTACTTATAATTGTCAATTGTTTTTATCTTCTAGTTGTTAACGTCTACAGGATATAAATATGTTATAAATCCTCAAACCTGCGTGTGCTATGTAGTTAATATATCTAGAAATAAAAGTCCCTTTATTTGTAAAACTATTATTGGCTCCATTTGCTTCACAATTTGAAGTGTTTCATATAATTCTGCACCATTGGGACAACCTTTGCACAACGTTACTTTCGTTCTTTATAGTGGGAGTATTTTTACTAAATCAAGTTATAAGACTTGGTTGCATCATAGGGCAGAAATTGGTGAGTTTGCTAGCCTTAAAAATACCCTATAACATGTTGATATCACAGTAAGGTTTTCAAGGGCATGCAAGGGATAAATAGTGGGCAGAAACATGGAGCAATTGAGAGAAAGGATGGCTCTATTGGAGAAAATTTTTGGACCAATTTTGGAAGACGAGGGGTTCATCATAGCGGCTCGATTAGATACCATAACTAAGGCGTTTGAACACATCTATAAATAATTAGGTGACATTTCAAGTGCAGTAAATAGGAGAGTGACGATCACGAAAGATGCATTGGAACTTCTTCAAACCAATGTTGTCTAACATAATGAAGAGAGTTGGACAAGGCTCAAACTTTCAAAACCAAAGCATTTTGATGGTGTTCGAGATGTTAAGATGCTAGAGAATTTCCTATGGACATGGAACAATATTTTCTTGCAGCAAGGGTGTTAGAAGGTGACAAAGTGATGCTAACTAGTACGTACTTGGTTGGTGATGGCAAGTTATGGTGGTATGCAAGGATAGATGATGATCTAAATGTGGGTCTTCCATGAATTGATACATGGAATATATTAGTTTGAGAATTAAATAACCAATTCTTGCCTTATAACACCTCTTATATAGCGAGGGAAGCATTGAGAAAGTTGTGACATGACGAAACGGTCTGAAACTATGTTAAGGCATTTATCTTTTTGATGTTAGATATTTGTAACATGTCGGAAGAAGATAAACTATTCAACTTCCTATAGGGACTTCAATCTTGGGCACAAATTGAACTACGAAGGTAAGGTGTTCAAGACCTACCAAATGCCATAGCTGCTGCTGATTGGTTGGTGGATTTATAGGTAAATAAAGACAAAAAAATGTCTAGTGGCAATGGTAATAGCAAAGTTGTTGGAGAAAATTTCGTGGGGCAAAATGAGATACGTAAAACATGCAAACCAATAAAAATTCTACTTAACAAAATGTTGCTTGTTTTATATGCAACAGATCACATTATGTAAGAGAATGTCCAAGGATGACAAAGTTGAATGCATTGCTGGCACAGGAGGAGGATAACAGTGAAATAGCTATTGCTAATCTATTGGTGGTGGAAAATACACCTAGAAGTGAGACTTTTAGGACTTTTGATGGGTAAATATGATGGCTACACATCGAAGGGAATTAGGAGGGGCTCATATAAACTTCCTTTGGTGGTGATAAGGGGCTGCAAATAGACTTATAATCTCATCTTTGACTATTCCATTGGTAGCAAAGAAATTATTATATTATATAAGCTAAAGTTATTTAATGTATATTGGGAAATGAAATTGTTATAGAGGACAGCCTTGGTACGTTAATGTATACGTGGATGGGAATACTAAAATGTTGAATGGAATCTTGTATGGTGTGTTGGACGTAAGCCTTGCATGGCTTGTATGTATATGAACGCTACTAAAACATTATGTCGTTTAATTATTGGACAGTTTTATGTAAACTGCCCAATCTACTTATAATTATCCAATGTTTTTATCTTCTAGTCGTTAACATCTGCAGGATATAAATATGTTGTAAACCCTCAAACCTGCATGTGTTATGTAGTTAATATATTCGCAAATAAAAGTCCCTTTGTTCTTAAAACTATTCCTAGCTCCATTTGCTTCATAATTCCAAGTGTTTCATGCAATTATGAACTATGAACCACTAGGACTTCCTCTGCACGACATTATTTTCATTCTTCATTATGGGAGGATTTTTGCTGAATCAAGTGAGAGATTTGGTTACATTATAGGGCAGAAATTGGTGAGTTTGTTAGCCGAAAAAATCACCCAAGTCTAAACCATTTAGGCCCCTTAGAGGTTCTATAATAATGTCCATTATACTTGTACTCCATTTAAAATCAACGATATTGGCATGAAAATAGTGAGACCTTTTTATGAGCTAAGCTTGTATTATCATAAGATGTGATCGGTTTTTGTCGAAATAAGGTTAACATTCATTTATTTTAGGTGTGCAATAGGTTGTGTCTGGCCAAATATGAAATTATTTGTGCCCTGACTCAAAACTCTTTACAAATGCCTTCATTTTAGTAATGTTTTAAAAATTTAACTGGAAGTTAAACCAATAAGACAAAAAGTTTAAGGTGTAAAAGGTTCAACTGGTATTAAATTGTCACAAAAACGATTAGAGATTGAATAAAATTAAAGAATTTAAAATATAATTAAAAGAAATTGTCCTTATCTATCGAAATATTTGAAGTTTAATTAAAAAAGATTGTTAAATAAATATTAATTGATTTATTTTAATTTATAAGAATTTAATAATTTACAAAAATTGACCAATTAATTAATAAATTTATTAGTTTTTAAAAACAAGAGTTATTAGAGTAAATTGAATTGAAAAATTAAAAATCGAACCAAAAAATTAAACAACTCAATATTTTTACAGTTAAGCTAGGTGAATTGGTTAAGTTTTTTAATCATTGCAAATAATCATGGATAAATATATTCCCTAGCCAAGGAATGAAAATTCTTTTCAAAAATAAATGATCATAAATATTCTTGTAGCAAGAAAGATGAAGAGGTAGGACAAAATATGAAAGTGGCAGAGAAAATAGAGAAAGGAAGAAAAATGGAAGTGATACAAATATAAAGTAATGACAGACAAAAATAAAAAAGATAAAAAGATAAATTCAATAATAAAATTAAAAAATTTAATTATATGTAATTAAAATTTTGACTAAATTAAATCGTAAAAATTAAATTCAAATTAAATTTAAAATTTAAAAATTTAACCTCATTTAAAATATATTTAAATTAAAGCAAATTTATTGATTTTGAATTGACCAAAATTATGTAAATTTTGTTATCCCTAATTTATTATCCTTTTTGAAGAGATACAATTTTTCATCTGGTGAACAATTTTTTCAAAAAAAAACCCTTAGAAGTAGGGTTAATGGTCAAATACACTATTACTTATTATGATTTCTTTACTTACATATTTTGCTACCCAACTTTACATGTAATATCATATCTTTAAAAGACACTATTCTTAACTTATTGTTTACTAAAAACTTCAAAATTTGACATTTTCACAGTTACAAAACATTTGTCAGAAATTTATTTCTATATTTTAATAAATCTATATATTTACTTTTACTTTATTTAAATTATTATCTAGTTTATATTTTCTATTTTTATTATGCCGTATTTATATTTTATAAATATTTTATTATTATTAAAGATTTAAAGATACTGAAGCTATAATTACTAAACAAATGTATAATAAATCAAATATATGTTACGAATACTACATATTTTTATCACATTTTCATTTGTTATACGTTTTCTTTTACATTTTTGTATTTTCATATATTGCAATTTAGCTTGTCATTTGTAATATCAAGAGCTTCGCATATTATATATTTTTGCACTTTTGAAATGTTTAATGTTAGATCACAGATGTTTATTTTAATTCTTCAAGAAGTCTTTATTTTATGTTTAAGTCACATTTCTTTTTGTTGGAGGTCCCTCCATTAAGGACATCCCATATTGAAAATGGAAGAAAGGCTTAAGTAGATTTCTCCCTATAAATTGGCACTAAGAGGGAAGGCTTAATCATCCAAGCAAAAAAGGCTTAGTGAAAGGAGAGAAAAATAAAGAGAGATATTTTTTATTAAGCTTTCAATCAAAGGTTATTTGTGATCAGATTTAGTTGATATTTTATCAGAGATATTTCAAGACTTAGGTCTTGAGATTATTAAGGATCATAGTTTTGTGCCCAATAATTTGGCCCCAATGTTCCTCTATTTGTGAGATATTTCTCCACTCCTTTTATATTTCCAAGAGCTTAATCATTTGAGTATCTCGATGTAATACCTCTAGTCTTATCTAGAGAGATTTTGTTATACCCATTATTTTAAATAGTGGAGATATTTTAGACTACGGTCTCATAGTTTTTACTCTCCATATTGGGCAAGTTTTCTACCTAAAATTTGGTGTGTCTTTCCTTGAATTTATTTCAGAGTTTCTGTGGTTTCCTCTATTTGGTGATTTCCACACCGGTTTATAACAGGCGGGAGAGGTTTTGTTCCTCTACATTGGTGTGTCTACCTCCTATTAAACTGGTATCAGAGCACAATTACTAAGCCGGTCATCCTTTGTAAATGATGGAAGTCAACACAAGTAAAATAATCAGTTTGAACAGAGGCAACTTCCAAGTATGGAAGGAGAAGATGAAAGATCTCCTTTATATGAAGGGATAATGAACCAGTATTTGGTGCCACAAAACTTAAAGGCAAATATGACACCAGGTGGATTCTATTACATAGACTAGTTTGTGGATTCATCAAAAACTGGTGAGAAGGAAGCAGACAAGTTATGGGCCAAACTCAAGAGCCTATATGCTCGAAAGTCTGGCAACAACAAAATCTTTCTGATTAAACAACTCATGGACCTGAGATACTAAGGTAGAACACCGATGACGAATCACTTGAATACTTACCAAGGGATCATTAATCAAATGGCCACTATGAGGCTCACTTAAGACGATGAGTTGCTCGGATTATGGCTTTTGGGATCCTTACCAAGATCCTAGGATACGTTCAGAACAACGCTCTTCAACTCAGCCCCTGAATGTGTAGTCTCAATAGAAAAGGTTAAAAGTAGCCTTTGGGAGGGGGAATTCAAAAGAAACATTCAAGGCTCATCTCCGAGTTTGATGTCTCAATCACGGAGACAAGAGGGAGAAGGAAAAATAGAGATCCAAGTCAAAGAAGCAGATCCAGTAGTAGACCCAACAGATCTGCTAACATTAAATGCTTCTATTATGGTGAAAAAGGCCACGTGCAAAAGAACTGCCAGAAGCCAAAAAAAGAAGGCAAGAGGAATCAGGAACCAGAGAAGAATGATGCCAGAAGTCAAGTTCAGATTACCATCATCGAGGATCTACTTGTGATCTGTAATGAGGTAGATTAATATTCTGCGAGAAGAAAAGAGTTGGGTAATTGATAGTGGTGCTTCAACTCACGCGATTGCTTAACGGGCACTGTTTACATCTTATACATCCAAAGATTATGGGTCTATGAAAATAGGAAATAATGGCTTCGCACAAGCCATTGACATTGGAGACCAATAACTGCATGAGATTAGTACTGAAAAATGTCAAACATATTCCAAATATCAGATTTAGTATAATCTCTACGGGAAAACTTGACAATGAAGGGTTTTGCAACACATTCCATGATGGTGCATGGAAACTTACCAAAAGTTTTATGATTGTAGCTAAGGGTAAGAAGCATGAGACATTGTACATAATGAAAGCCAACACTCCCAGTGGAAATATCAATATTATGAAAGATGAAGATGCAATTGAGTTGTGTCATAAAAGACTCAGCCAAATGAGTGAGAAAGGCTTAGTAGTCTTAGGTAAGAAGGGACATTTATGTGGTGTCAAGAGTACATATCTCATAAAGTGTGTTCATTCTCTATTAGGAAAGCATAATCGGGTTGCTTTCAATAGTTCACCTCCCTCTAGAAAACCAAATGTACTTGATTTAGTACATTTTGATGTATGCGGTCCGATGAAGACAAAGTTTCTTAGTAGTACTCTTTACTTCATGACTTTTATTAATGATCACTCAGGAAAGATCTGGGCTTACACCTTGAAATTGAAGAGTCAAGTGTTAGATGTCTTCAAACAATTTCAAGCTTTAGTCAAAAGAGAGACAAGGAAAAAACTTAAATGCATCTGGACTGACAACGAGGGAGAGTATTCTGGTTTATTTGATCAGTATTGTAAAGAGTAAGGCATTCAGTATCAGAAGACGCCACCAAAGACACCACAATTGAATGGTTTGGGAGAAAAGATGAATAGAAATCTAGGGGAAAGAGTCAGATACTTATTATCACAAGTAAAGCTGTCAAAACAATTTTGGGGTGAGGCATTGAATACAGCAGTGCATGTGGTGAATCTCTCACCCTCTGTTCCATTGTATTATGATTTGCCTAATAGAGTCTGGTCAAGGAAAGATGTCAAATACACTCATCTTCTTGTCTTTATATGCAAGGCATTTGTGTACACTCCCAAAGACGAGAGATTCAAGCTTGATGTTAAGACCAAACAGCGAATCTTTTTGGGTTATGGCCTTGATAAGTTTGGTTATAGACGCCACAATTGAATGGTTTGGTAGAAAGGATGAATAGAAATCTGGGGGAAAGAGTCAGATACATATTATCATAAGCAAAGCTGCCAAAATAATTTTAGGGTGAGGCATTGAATACAGCAATGCATGTGGTGAATCTCTCACCCTTTGTTCCATTGCAGTCTTATGTGCTTGATAGAGTCTGGTCAGAGAAAGATGTCAAATATGATCATCTTCATGTCTTTAGATGCAAGGCATTTGTGCACACTCCCAAAGACGAGAGATTCAAGCTTGATGTTAAGACCAAACAATACATCTTTTTGGGTTATGACCTTGATGAATTTGGTTATAGACTTTATGATCCGATCAGCAAGAATCTTATTCGAAGCTACATGTTGTGTTTATAGAAGATGAGACCATCAAGGATATCCAAAGGGCAAAAGATGCAACACCTAAAGACAATGATGATGTGTTTGATTTGGATCCAATTAGCAAGGTACCAACACAGGCGAATGTTGAGGAGAACACTCAATAAGATGTAGCTAATGAGAATGTTCCTTTACCAGTAGAGGCAGATGATGATGATGTGAACAGGCACAGGAAGTAGAAGATCCAGCTCCACTCAGAAGGTCTGACAGAGACAAAAGACCTTCTGCTCGATACTCTCCAAATGAGTATGTATTACTCACTAATGGGGGAGAACCTGAGTGTTATGAAGAATCCATGGAAGATGAACACAAGGAACAGTAGGTTGAAGCCATGCAAGAAGAGATGAAGTCACTCTTTGAGAATCACACTTTTGACCTAGAAAAGCTCCCCAAAGGGAAAAGAGTTTTAAGGGATAGATGGGTGTTTAGGGTAAAACATGAAGAATACTCATTATGCCATGATACAAAGCCAGGTTGGTGGTTAAGGGATTCATTCAAAGAAGGGGTATTGATTTCGATGAAATATTCTCACCAGTGGTAAAGATGCCATCAATTTGAGTTGTCCTCGACTTAGCAGCTGGTCTTGATATAGAAGTCAAGCAGATGGATGTGAAGACTATCTTCGTTCATGGTGATTTGGGAGAAGAGATCTATATGGAGCAACCAGAGGGTTTCAAAGTCAAGGCAAAAGAAGATTATGTGTGTAGGCTGAAGAAGAGTCTTTATAGCTTAAAGAAAACACCGAGGCAATGGTACAAGAAATTAAAATCGTTATGGGGGAGGAAGGCTATAAGAAAATGACTTATGACCATTGTGGTTTCATAAAGAAATTCTCTGAGGTTGATTTCATTATTTTATTGCTCTATGTTAATGACATGCTGATTGTTGGCAAAATATTACTAGAATTGCCAAACTGAAAAAGCACTTGAGCAAGTCTTTTGCTATGAAAGACTTGGGGCCAGCAAAGCAGATCCTTGGTATAAGGATTAGTCAAGATAAAAATACAAGGAGGTTATATCTATCTCATGAGAAGTACATTCAGAAGGTGATTCAAAGATTCAACATGGAAAATGTTAAAGTAGCTAGCTCCCTTCTTGCAGCCCACTTTAAGTTAAACAATAAACACAATCCTTCTAAAAAAACATAATATTGCTTACTCCTCAGCAGTAGGAAGTTTAATGTATGTCATGGTATGCATAAGGCCAAACATAGCTAATGCAGTTGATATGGTCAGTAGATTTCTCTCAAATTCGGGAAGAGAGCATTGGAATGCTGTGAAGTGGATCATGAGATATCTCCGAGGTGCTTCCGACTTAAGTCTTAGTTTCAAAAATGAAAAGCCTATATTAGTAGGCCACACAGATTCAGATCTAGGTGGAGATGTTGACACCAAAAAGTTTACTTCAGGATACTTGATTACTTTTGCAAGGTGAACATTATCATGACAATCAAGATTGCAAAAGTGTACTATGTTGCATATTACCGAGGCAAAGCATATTGCGACAACAAAAGCATTTAAGGAATTACTGTGGATGAAGAGATACATTCAAGAACTTGGCTTCAAGTAACATAGATATGTCATGTATTGTGACAATTAAAATGTTGTCCATCTTGGTAAGAATCCAGCTCTCCATTCGAAATTAAAACATATCGAGATAAGATACCATTAGATCATAGATGTTTTGAATTCCAAGCTATTAGCACTTGAGAAGATACACACGGGTGAAAATGGTGTTGATATGTTGAAAAAGGCATTACCAAGAGATAAGTATGAAGTTTGCAGGCTGATCGCAGGAATGGCAAGTCCTTCCAACTAATATAGAAATAGGAGTATTATCCCCTCTATGATGATGGTTCTAAATATCGGGAGGGCGAGATTTGTTGGAGCTCCCTCCATTAAGGACATCCCATATTGACAATGGAAGGAAGGCTTAAGTAAATTTCTCCCTATAAATTGGCACTAAGAGGGAAGGCTTAGTAAGTTATAAAATATTTCGATGCCCTCTCATTCCATATTTTCTTCTCCTTTGTTTCGTTGGATTATTTTCTTAATTTATTCATTATGCCCAATCGTCCAAAACTAATATTTAATGCTCTTTACAGACAAATAAAGAAGTTATTTCTTTCAACCTGTAAGGCATTTACTAAAATAGTAATTGATTCCTCATTACTGAATATTATGTTATTCCATTATAGTATTCATATTTTAGATTTTCTTTTTCTTTATTATTATAATATTTTATAAAAAATTTTAAAATTTCTTTCATTTATATTTTACCAGTACATTGATTATTATAGTTCTTAAAGACTAACATTAAAGAAATTACATGGATATTCAAATATAGATTTGACGTCTTATTAAATATGAAATATAATATTTTTAAAAGTTTTTTTAAAACTTGATTAGTGTTAACATTTTATTTAAGAATTTTTTAAATTATAAAAAATTTTGGTATATAGATAACTAAAATTTTATTAATATTTAAAAGAAATTGAATAGTGGAAAATATAAATCAAGGGGATGAAAATACGTGATAAATCCCTATTTAATAACAAATGGTCCTTTATTTTTATATACTTATGAAAAGGAAAAATTCCACAAATCTTTTGTGATAATTTTTATGTTACCTTTAATAATTATGTTATGATAATTATTTCACTAAAGTTAAAGAATAACTTTTAGTTTAAGCTCTAGTTCCAAAGCACTTAAAGTAAATCCAATTTTGATAGGAAATGAATAAAAAAATGCATAGGAAATAACCAAGTTGGGGGCGGCTTGTTTGTTTAACGAGGCTGGGGTAGTTGTTGCACGAGGAAAGGCGGGTTTACACACGTGGTCAGTATTAAGAACCTCAAAAGTAAAAGACATTGGAAAGAAGAAAAGAGGGTAAAAAGAAAGCTTCAAACCACTGGCTAAAAAACAAAACGTGATCCAATTCGTTTGTAATTTGCAATTGCAAGCAAACAATTATTACTATGAACAACCTTGTAATATAGTACTTGTAAATGATTTAATTGATGGAATCCGGACCTAATAGAGGGTCAGGATTTTATCTTCCGTGACGCCAACTTCTTTATTCTTTCTCATGTTTAAATTAATTATGTTTCTTGTAATCTTATATTTGGAAACTGCCTGCCCATCTTTTCCACGGCTCTTCTCTCGGGTCCCTCCGTAGGCCATTCTTCGCCAAATCCTCGGTTTTGGACTGACTTTATTGTCCATCAACTTCTCTTTCTTCGTTCAACAATAATTTTGTCCTTTTATTTAAATTAATAGTTTAATTCAATTACGAGGTAAGTTGTTTATCGTAACTATCAGAGACTATGTCATTTTCTTTAAAATTTTATTGTATAAAAGAGAATTACCCTTCTATCGGATAAAAGATGAGATCGAAGGATTACAAAATAAACTTGGAAAATAACTATTCTCCTATATTCCATGACTAATGATATTAATTTGACCAATATACTAATTTTCCTTTTCTTTTTTAATGACAATTGTAGTTGGTCTGTTAGGAGCTGGCATTATGTGATAACACACAACTCTGATCCGAGTTCAGATCTTTTGTACATTCTGATCCGAGTTTAGATCTTCTGTACTTTTTTTTTCTTGTGCCCTTGTTTCAACAAGATTTTATGTGTTTAAATTTTTTCCCTCTAAATTGATGGATGATTAAATATGTAAGTACAGGATAAAGGTGGTACAGAAGGTTTGAAGCCCTCTGATCCTCCTATTCATTAACAGGAATGACATCATCAACAGTCTCTTACTTGTCTGTTGAAGGTATCCATAAGTAGGTCCGCTATCTTGAGGGACATTCTACCGAATTGCTGAAAACAAAATCACAAACACAGATTTGCTGCCTAATGTAATGATCCTCGTAATGCTTTTGTTAACAGAGACTAAATTTCTCTAATGATTTGTTTTTAATAGTAAGGTAATATTTCAGTCATTTCATTTTACTCTTTTATTTTTTCTTATCAAATTCACATAACTTTTTTTTTATAAAAATCATGAGAAAGTGCCTAACTAAATCCATTTGTCTCGGGATGCTATCCGAAAACCAATGTTTTGTGAGTGCTTTACACTAATTTGTGTCTAGTTACATAATTTTTTGACATGTATAGGAATTATTGAAGAATGTTAATTACCATAATTTCCTTTTCCTCTCTTTTATAGTTTTATTTTCATCCCCTGTTGGTTAATCACTGCACGTGAAAAAGATGTTTTTCTTTCTTTCTAGTCGAATATCTTGGTGTATTTTATACTGTAAAACAAAAGGTATAATTGCATTTGGTTTTGTTTATATCTTTGACTGAAAGAATTGAATATTTTTTATTTAGGCTAATAATTTTCACTGGTAATAGTGTGAAAATTTTGAAGATTCAACAACATTTTGAAGTTTAAAATTAAAAACCTCTCAGGTTATATATATATATATATATATATCAAACAATTATATGCATTAGTTTTTTGAAGTTTAAAATTAAAAACCTCTCAGGTTATATATATATATATATATCAAACAATTATATGCATTAGTTTCGTACATTCTTCTCAGGGTTTTAATTTCGTATTTTAATTTTGTTAGGTAATTTATGGGAAGAGGTTTAGAAATAGTGATTATTTAAAAATATAAAAATTGTAGATACACGAGACAAAGCAAAGAGTTTAATGAAGTTTCTCAAATTTCTTGAGTTGTTGTCACCGATAGACTAATGTTAAGAATATCATATCGAAATTAGTATTGGATTTGGTTCTGATATGATACTATATTAGTACCGATCAATACAAAGTACCGTTTTGAATAATTTTTTAAATTTATAAAATAATCCCATAATTTTTTTAAATTACAAAAAAGTTCCTCAATATATTGCACTGTATAATTTATAATTTTACATCAACTATGTCTCTAAAAAATCATAATAATAAAAATTTGAAATAAGAACAATTTATTAATTTCTATTAAGATTACTTTTCACTTGTTTGATATATAAATAATAACCACAATTAATATAAAAAGATTATACAAATATAAAATTAAGGACAATATATAGTACTTAAAATGTTACAGTTTCATTATATAATAAATAATATTATATCAAAACACCACATAAAAAGAATAATAAATATTTATAACTCTCTAAATATTACAATTTACAACAAGGGCTTGTGCTGAGGAAACAACCAACTAGAAGTGAAATCTGAAACAAAAACATTTACAATTCTATTTATATTGCATATATAGAATTTAACATATACATCAAATATAAGTGAAATTAAAAGAAGAGAATAAAAAACATGAAACTTAATTCAATCAAATATTCGCTAAAATTGCATTAACTCAATTCTAATTTGGTATAAAATCTTCATCATTTAGATGAGCCTCATCATCACCATTATTAAAATTCATTGTACCAAATGACATATCAATACTTTCACATTCAAGATTATCTTCCAACTCACTCTCATCTATTAAACCTGGTTCATTAGAAATCCAATTCGCCAAAAGATAGATATGGTCAAGGTAAATTAAATCTACAAACTACTTATTCTTTTAAGAGTCCTAGTAAACACATAAACTTAAATTATTAAGAAATTACGAGAAATTATATTCAACTTAACAATGTTAATAACATACTTTTTTCGAAGCTTTAACTTGTATAGAACAATGACCAAGTCGTTCAATCTTTTGTGTTTCTATATATTTCTTTTCTTGGAATGAATAAATTCAAACGTGCTCCAATCCTTTTCATACCCAATTGCACTCATGCATTGACTTAAAAATCGAACTATAGATCTTGGCAATTATAGAATGCTAGTCTCAATTTGTTCCCACAAGCAATTGTAAGACAACAAAAGTAATACTAAAAACAAAATAAAATGATGATTAATTTCTAACAAATAACAAAAGTGAGAAAAATATATACCTAAATTATTTTTGTATCTTTGACAAATGGCAATAGGCATCCTAAAATTACCAGAAACATCCTTATAAACCTTCATTTGTGAGCTTAGGAGATCTCACATTATCTCATGGGCAACAATTGTTGTAATAGTTAATATCATTCCCTTATTAATTTCTTTTTTTGTGTGTAAAATTTGGACTAAAATAGACATTAGGATTAAAAAATGTCTTAATTGCAAACAAAAGAGAGTAATGTTGTCTTTCCTATCTCTCATTGATGACTGCATGATAAGATGTGTGTAAAGAAGATCTATTTTTCATATTAGCTTTGATTGCTTCCTTCACCCCCTCTATGACATCATAAAAATAACTCATTGTTGCCTTCTCGTCACTATTAGCTAAACAAAATATTCTCACTAAAGGCTTATAAACTCATATTAGAAATTGAAACTAGGTACAAAATTTATGATCTTCAATTATAATTCTAAAAACCTTAACTTCAACTTTAAACCTGGCATACTGTGATGCGACTTACTTATCACTTATAAATATTTATCTCAACTCCTTAATCATAACAAAGTACTGAATTGATAAGAAACTAGTTACAAACTTTGTTATAGTAGGATGACACAAATTCTTACAATTAGTGAAATCCTTCCTCATCAATTTTAAGACCCACGCAGCATTATATATAAACTTAGTCACTTTATTTGCTTTCTATATAGTCTCATCAATAATAGGAAAATATCTAACATTATATCTAACATCTCCTATATTTTCCAACATCAAGTCAATGTAATGTACATCACAAAGAGTCCAATAAAAAGAATTATATCTGCTTTGCAATCTTTTCTCAGCTAATTTGCAAGTAAAATCATTGTCAGTAATAAACTAAATAATATTTTCTGGCCCAAATTTATTAACAATTTCATCAATATCTGAAACAGAGTATCAACATTTCTAATAAGGCTAAATGTATTAATAGACTTCAAAAATATTGTCTCCTTAGCAAAATAAACTGAAAAATTGATAATGGGTTCATGTCTTCTATTTGTCTAACTATCACACATGATTGAACATTTATAAGTTGCCCAAGTCATTCCTCCTTCATCTAAACAACTCTTTATTTCATAAACAGAGTTGCTAAAAAATTTACCTCTATAGTTATCAATTAAAAGAGCCCTATATCCTAGACCGTAAGAGACAATAACATTCACCATAGGTTGGTAATAATATAATTGGCACCATTGAAGAATACACCTGAATCATACCACCTCGCTATTGCCATGTCCACATTCTGAGCCAATTTTTAAAATTGTAAGACACTACGAATTGAAGGCTGAGCTCTATGAGTTCTTTGTGGTGAAGAAAATAAACACATGTCTTCTTCTTTTTCTCACATCAGGTACAAAGTTCCCTTCTTGTTGGTAGGATTACCACTACCTTCAACATCTCCACTATCATCCTTACCACACAAAAAAAAGAACTTCCATAACCAATTTTATAGTTAGCTTTTGTCTTCTATCTTTTTCATGCTAAAATTCTTCAAGTAAAGTTTTCATTTACCATTTCACATCATATATCACTTTTTTTATAAGGATCTACTTCACCTTTGATCATAGCTAAATGCTTCTTTAATTTGGTGATTCTCCCAACTTTCAAATGTTTGTTGCAATACACACAAATGATATAGTTCTTCAGTCTGGGAACCAATCTAGATGAACCCAAGCTGGATCATCAAATCTTCCTGAAACGATTGAATTAACAGGAGTACTTGAGCTTCCTTCCATTTATCTAAAAAAATTAATGAAGACATGTATTAAAATTAAATTAATAAATTCATATTCAAAAATACAATTTGTGTATATAATATCATTACATAACTACAAAAATTCAATATTCAATTCTAAACATATCCAAATTTTAGATAGACTCTATCTTACATCTTTCTTTATGATAACACATATTGTAAAATTGACTTTTTTTTATAATAATACATTTTGCACTTACAATTTCACATTATGTTGAGTAATGAGTATTCTCTCATAAATTCACTTACTATTTTCTACTACGTATTTAACTATCCATAAGATAAGATGATGAATATGTATTTACTACCTATAAGATATTATTAATATTTGTAATATTATTTCCTAATGACAACAATGAATAATATAAAAATGAAAACATTTAATTTTCTTCACCTAATTTCATATATTAAATGATTTAATTATATATTAAATATTATATTTAAATGATTAATCATATGTTAAATATCTTTTATATACAAACAATAATTAGTAAATTGTATGTTTCATATAAATTAATTAACAATTTAATGAATTAATTTTGATACCATTTTATGATTATTAAAATAACAACATGATATGACATGTTCTTGAATTATACACAATTCACAATGTGTAAATGTTCTTCTGTAAGCTATTCACAATATTATTTTGATCTCGTTTCTTCAAAAATTCACTGCCTAAATGTTATTTAACTATACTCAATTTAGACAACCAATTCTAACTTCCAAGTCCAAATTGTCGAATGTATATTTTATAAACCATTCATAATACACATATGACACAACCAAATCACAATGTAATTACAACCCAGAGTAGAAACAAATAACCTAAAACATAAAAAAAAAATCAGACAGTGCAATCAAGTTAAAGAAGGCCACAGGTTAGTGGGGTTGGCTTAATTAGATGCAGATGAACTTGAATTTTGGATCTAGATTTTGCAATCTGCACTGTGAAGTTCGAGACTGTCTTATTGGATTCATTAGGCACATAGCAGAGCAGCGGCTAACGAGCAAAAGCGGTGGAGACTGGGGAGTAGCGATTATGTGTGGGAGACTGGGAGGGCAGTAGTGGGAGTGCATGGGTGACTCAAAGGACAGTAGCGTGAAGACTGAATAAGAGGAGTGCGGTGATGTGAAGATTGAAAGTGAGTGGGTTTTTAGTAAAGAAGAGTGAAGAAAAGTTTGGTGTTTTTAGGGTTTATTTTTTTCCAATTTGGTTCATAATTTTTTAAAATTACTATTTGGTCCTAAAAAATTTCCAATATTTTGGATAATAGTCAATACAAGCTAGTATTATTAAAACCAATAAATACTGATCGATGTTCATAACCAGTATGGTGCTAATATTTTGAGTGTCATTCTCCTCTGACCGATATGTGTACAGAACGGTACTCATAAAGTTGTCGTGGACAGGCTTTAGGCGGCAAATCCCATAAAAGCACCCCTGTGTTATACTTAATCATTCAAAAAACCCCTGTTATATCAATTGAATCATAATAACACTTGTGATATTTGATTTACTTCACTTTGGCCCTTTTGGCCCCATTAGGCACATTTTTCATCACGTTTTTCATATAAATGAAGGAATACGAAAATAATACAGATATGATATTATACGGTATAAATACCATAACTGGGGCTCACCATCTTAAAAAAACCCCTTTTAACACGATTCGAAGACAGAGAAATAAAAAAACACGCAAACATCCATCTCCTTTTCTCCTTGCAATCTATCCTCAACCAACAATTCTTCAACATCAATCCTAATGTAATTGGGCATAATTTTTGTGTTTCTAAGTGGCATAAAACATCCACTATCAACCGAAAATCTAGAAATCCCCAAATTTCCAATTCAAACTGAAAACCCTAACTTTGAAATTAGCTAACCAAAAATCGAAGAATGCCAAGCTCGATGAGAGGAAGTGGATCGTATTCATCATCATCATCACAA
>JANQAP020000133.1:110471-123558 GCA_026874005.2 Erythroxylum coriaceum
TAATGGCCTATTACTTAATTATAAAACTGTAACCCACCTTGAAATCCTTGCTTATAAACTTGCTTAGGGATGTCTTTATTCTTGCTCCTCTTGACTCTCTTGCCTTACTTGATTTCCTTAAACAATAACTAAATTTTCATTTAATTTGGTTTAGCAATCGGAAGGTCATACCTCAATAATTTAAAATCTTTCTCATGCTGAAACAAAATTCTATGCTCAACTTCCATCCCAAAAATGAAATGCTTAGAAACTGAATTTAGACTCGATTTCTTCATACAATATGTAGCCCTATGTCTCTAGTTAACTCCAAATTAAAAATCATTCCATTTAGATAACTATAGAAAAGGATATGCTCAAAATACCGAAGCATATTTTGTGCTGGAAAGTTGGCCGCGGCGATCCAGAAAAGTTCGCCGCGTGAAATCTTACAAGTTGGCAGCGGCGAAACAAGGAAAGTTGGTCGCGACGAACTTTGACAGAAGCATACGCAGAACATGTTTCATTTTCCAGATTTTAACTTCCCACCTTTCACATAAATCCCATCTTAAGCCTAAACCATCTCTTCTACTTCATTTTCAACTTCATTTCAACCCAATATCATTCACAAGCCAATTCATAAGCTATACTTGTTCATCAACAAAAAAGATCAAAACATTTTCATATACCATTCATCAACAACTTCCTACACATATTCAACTTCATTTGAGTTTCATTTAACCAAACCAATGAAATTTAAAGCATAACTTACTTGTTGAAGCTTCAAAATCTTCAAGATCTTCACAAACCCTAGCTTTTCTCTTCTTTCTCTCCTCTCTCTCTTTTTCTCCCTCCAATTTTCGTGCTTCTCTCTTCTCAAGCAAGACAAAAATTTTATTTCTTATAACTTATACTCTTAAAAATCATACAATGTCCCTTTTTCCCTCCAATATAAGCCTTATGTCTTTTAACCTTAAGTGATCTTCCAATTTTGCCCTTATACATTCTTACTTCTTCAATTCAACTTACACCATGCTATACTCTAACTTAATCTTAATTTCTCCATTTAACACTTCTAATTCCATCAATCCAAGCAATAAATCCTCCTAACATTGACATGTTAATTCAACTCCAAATAAAATGATTTATCTAGCAAGATCACAAAATTTATTCAAATCATGCTTAATAAAATAAATAAATAAAAAATTTCGGGGCCCAACATTATCCCTCCCTATGTAAGAGTTAATGAAATCACTTAAGATCTTCAATGTAATTGCAACCCCAAGGGATTCAGTCATATTATGGAAAGTGTTCCTAATTACAAGCATGTAGGAAGAGGAAAGAGTGATCTGGATAGAGCATAGTTCTCATATATTTACTGATAATTCTTATCTTAATTAAATTCTAATAAGATTAGTTATGAAAACTCTTTTACAGAAACTTATCTAGTTTAATGCAAATCCTCATAAAGCTTCATTCATCCTTTAGATGGCTATTAAGAACAAGTTGAATACCCTTGATAGGCTTGAAGGAATTCAGGTCCTAAACTACAAATGTTCACTCTATAACGATGCCTATAAATCTATAATCCACCTATTTTTCTCTTATCAGTTCTCTAACTCATTTTGGTCACATTTTCTTTATCTATGTAGAGCTTCTTGCCTTGCTTCCCACTGGTCTAGTTTTTCAACTTAGGTGGGTAATATCATATTCACCCACCAAGGTGATCTAAAGATTTTTAAGATAGTGTTAAGCTATAGAACATACTCAATATGGTGAGAAAAAAAACTCACCCCTGTTTTAAAACAAATTTAAAGACCTTATGAATTTGATAGATCATATAATCAACTGGATAAGGCAACTTATTTCTACTTATTAACATTCAGGATAGCATGAGCTCCACCTTATTACAAATATAGTATGTCTAAAGTCTTTTTAGGATGGTTTTAACATTTTTCATAGTCACTTTAAGTGTTGTCATAACTAATCCTTGTTTTATCTTGTTGCTTTAGTTTGAAGCTAATATTTTCTTTTATAGTTTACTTAGTCTAGTTTGCTTAATTGTTTTGTAATATGGCTTATTTTGTTTGAAAATTATTTTTTTCCTTTAATGCAATTTGCTTTCTTAAAATTTTTTTGAAATAGACGAAAATAATCTTTTCCCTTTACATGTGTGATATAAGGACCGAAGTTTGGTCTTGTGAGTTTTTCTTTCTAGTTGTCCAATTAAGAGCTTTGACTGTTATCTTGCGGACTAGCTTAAAAGTTGTATAATTTTCAATCATTTGAAACACAGTAAAGAAGAAATTGCTACAATTTTGAAGTCCTAATTTAGTTTCATAGCATGTAAGACAGGCATTTGTTGTACTATGCATTATAACTGTAAATAAAAATGGATTAACAATCTTGTAAAAATGATAAACGCTTAATGGACTATATTTTTATGCTCATACTTAGTGTGTTTTATTTGTTATTTGAGAGTTTTATATTGTTTTTGGCACTTATTTTGTTTCAAGTGTGCTATTAGGTCTCAATTGCCTTCATGGACCTAAAGAAGAAGAATTTGGTTGAAATCGGGGCAAAAAATGGAAGAATTGGAGCTATTTTAGAGATACACGATCGTGTAAAGGATCGTGCAAGTGATTGTGAATGTTTAAAACTTTAAAGACCTTATTTTGTCCATATAAAGCTACACACTTGTGTAAGTAACATACACGGTCATGTCTTATACCTGTGTAACTCCTCAAAATGTATAAAATTACAATTTTAAGGTGTTTCAAGACCCACGATCACTCACATGATTGTGTGACTGATCATGTATATTCTAAAAACCCTAATTTTTCGTTATAAAAGGAAATTATGAAGAGGAGAGGAAGGCAAAACAATTATAGTCAGAGTTAGTCACAAAAGTTAGAGTTGGAGACTCAATTTTGAATTTAGGACAACAAAAACATGAAGATTACTTCATAGATTCGATAGAGAATAGCCTTTCATCAAAGTTTCAAGGGGATTACATTAGAAAAAATGGGATATATATTTTACATATTCTTTTCTTTTTAATTATTCTTTTGAACTTTTAATTTTTTTTGTTTCCTATTTTTATGAACTAAGTTTGTGTAGTGTCTAGGTAGGATGTACCCTAAGATGGGATGAATATTGTGATTTGATATATTGTTTAATGCAATTTTATTTATTGATTCATTGTGATTCAGTTATACATTTTTATTCTTAAATTAATATTTTTAGGATATTAGTTCAATGTATGATTTCACGTAATTGAGATTTATAAATCCTTTTATATGAATAGATCTACCATAATTGGAAAGAGTTGTACGCAACCTAAAGAAAGGTTAACATAAATCTTCTAGATTATGGTCAAACCTAATAGTGAAATTATAACATAAATCTCCTAGATTAGGGTCAAACATAATAGTAGAATTCACGAATCAAGTGATATAATCTTAAGGGATTTAACTAGAAAGATGTTTAAATTAATCAATTAAGGATTAGTTATTAATAATCTTTATAGAGATATTAACATAAGATAGGAATTTCTACAGTCCAATGATCAAATATTGAATTTTATAATAAAGGGTTTATACTTGAGAAATATTAGGGGGTTTATTACCTAGTGCTACTTATTTGATATTGATTAATATTAGTGTTACTATGTTTTGATTCATTATTTTGTTAAATTTTAGTTTATTTTAATTTTAACTATACCATCATCCTATTTTTCAGTTAGATAATAGAAAAGAGGTCATTATTAGTAATTATAGTCCTTGTGGGACCTATCTGTACTTGTCAGTGCTAGCTACCACTACACTACACTTTTGGTTTAAAACATAAAATTACATATTAAGCTTTTGATGCTATTGCTAGGAATTATAATATTAGGAACACCCAATTTTTGTTAATCTAGCCATTAGTTCTTTTTTATTTCTTTTTACTTTTTTGGTTTTAAGTTGTAAACTATTTTGTTAACTTGTTGGTTTCTCACTTCTACATATCTTGGGGTTAGTTTATAACCCGAGGATATCCGTCTCACTTAGTTGACGAAGATCCAGAGATTAAGAAGACAACTTGTAGAAATCTTCAAAGGACCCTGCTAAAAAAGTTTGTGTTATATCGATAAATACAGTACTTGGAAGGTTAAATTGATATTGAAGAATTAGAAACTATGACATATCAACCAAGGACTATGTTCGATTTGCTAAATAAGACTTGACAGGAATGGAGTCTGACATTGTGAGACCTATTGTTACCACTAATAATTTTGAAAAAAAATCAAGTATCATTCAAATGGTGCAACAATCTTTCTAGTTTGATAGCCTATAAGATGAGAACCTCAACGCATATATAGCAAACTTTTTGGAGATTTGTGACACCTTTAAGATCAATGGTGCTAATGACAATGCGATAAGATTCTTATTAAGGGGCAAGGCAAAGCAATAGTTAGCTTCTCTACCCAAGTCATCCGTTAGCACTAGGGACCAAATGGTAGAGAAGTTTTTGCTAAAGTACTTCCTACAAGCTAAAACTGCCAAACTAAGGAATGATATCACCTTTTATACCCAGATTGACTCAGAGATATTATATGATACATGGGAGAGATTCAAAGAGATGTTAAGGAAGTGCCCACATCATAATCTACCATTATAGATGCAAAATCAAACCTTCTGTAATAAGCTAAATCAAATGATGAGGCAGATGATAGATACAATAGATAGGGGTACTCTGAACATAAAAACACCAGAAGTAGCTTAGGACCTCATTAAAGAAATGGCAATGAATAACAATCAATAGTGCTCTTTTCGAGCAAAACTTAGCAAGCCAACAGGAGTATATAATGTAAATGCAATCGTAAAGTTGATATGCCAAATTTAAGCTCTAAGTAGGAGATAGGTGGATGAATTATGAATCCTCAGTTATTCCAAGTGATGTAATATGAGGTGTGTGGGTTAAAACATCTAAGTTAATAATGTCAAGCACTAAAGCCCCAGCATATCGATTATATAGGGAATAATCCTAGATAGTAGAATAATCCCTATAGTAATATATATAGTCTAAGATGGAGGAATCACTCAAATTTCTCTTGGGGGAAGTTAAGAAATAACCCTCGTACAAAATTTTAGCAACATCTACCTCAAGAAAGGACGAGCTTGGAACCCCTCATGACTTGTTTTCTTCAAAATTCAGGGGAAATATTTCAAGCTACAGAAACTTCAATAAGAAATAAAGTGCCTTCTATACATAACTACAAACTCAAACTAATCAACTTGCAAAGTTAGGTTTTGGAAGACAAAAAATGAGTTTGCCTAGTACCATCAACACAAATCCTAAAGAATGTATGATGTCAATCAAAAGTTGAATAAGGAGAACAAAACCCAAGATAAGAAAGAGAGTGACATCATGAGTCAAAGAAAAGCTAAAGGTAAAGAGAGCCTTCTAAAAGTTGAGGAATTTCAGCCTATCATCTCTTATCCTACTAAAGTGAAGAAAGATTACACAAATGAACAGTTTGGTAAGTTCCTTAAATTGTTTAAATAACTTCATATTAAATTACCCTGTGTTTAGGCTCTTACATAAATATCGAAGTATTTGAATTTTTTGAAGGAGTTGTTAGCAAACAAGAGGAAGTTAGAGAAGTTAGCGACTATGATGCTGAATGGAATATACTTGGCATTCTTCAGAGCAAGATACCAAAGAAGCTTAAAGATTCAAGAAGTTTTACTATCCCTTATCAAATTGGTAGCTTAGAAATAGAAGGGGATAGTATTAATATGATTTCTTATTCACTGTTTGAGAAATTGGGATTAGGTGAACCAAAAAATACTAAGATAAGTTTACAATTTGCAGACATATCGGTAAAGTATCATATAGGTATTATTGAGGATATATTTGTTAAGGTTATTAAGTTTATCTTCTCAATTGATTTTGTGATTTTTGATATAGAGGAAGATATAACGGTACTTCTAGTTCTTAGTTGACCCTTTTTTTCCACTGATAAGTCTATTATTGATGTTAGTAAAGGCAAGTAAGTGTTTAGGTTTGGAGATAAAGAGGTTCGATTTAAAATATCTGATGTCATGAATCATTTCCTTCAACTTGTTGATGTTGATTACTCTGGTAATATATTTGATGATTCAATTTCAGATATTTTGTAGGACTCTTTTAGATGTTAAGGAACCTATGGTAAGAAAGCAAAAATTTAATGTAACCAAGTCACCTTAGATCATGCTTACGTATGTTGAGCTAAAGACGTTAAACAAGTGCTACTTAGGAGATAACTTAACAATTATGTTAGTTTTAATTGATTTAATTATATTATTGTGATTATTTTTAAGTTTTAGTTTAGGATTTCATTAATTTTTTGTGTGTTTTATGTTAGGTTATAAAGCTCCTTATTTGGTTTCTGCCTAATTTTTATTTCTGTGGTATTTGTTATTTAACCACAGGGTAAGTCGGGATCGAATCCACAGGGAATATTCGGTTAATTTTTGTAACGAAATTAATTGATGCAACGAAAATATAAAGGGGGGTTTGTATTTTTAGCAATTTAGAAAATACATTAAAAGTAAAATATTGAAAAAAAATTAAAACAAACAATAAAAAATGATTAAAGTGTCGAATATAAGAAAGGTCCGATTTTAGGGTCAATCTTAATCTAAATACGATCAAGAATATTTCATCATCCTAACGTCTTTACGCCTCTCTTCGAACTATTGATCTGAGACTAACAGTACGCTCTGATAATTTTGGTTTTCCCTTAGGTTATGTTTAATTAAGATACGATAGTTAATTAAACCTAACTATTGAATAACCTAGGATATGATCTCTAAAGTCAATAATGGAAAATGGTCAATATATGCAGTAATCTCACATGTTTAGGTTATCTAACCTAAGTTATGTTGCTCCTAATGATACGGGATCATTAGATGCTACTAATAAACATTAAATGTAACAATTACAGATTACATTCAACATATAGCAATGGGTTCGAAATAGAACAATAAAAATAACATATTCAGATCATCTATCCAAAACCTAATTCAACCAACAAAAACAACACGACAATTCAAAAAGAGATTAAAACGTTAATAGGATGAAATAGCTTAACCGTGACTTGCCTTCGATATCCTCGTTGAACCAGTGTCGGGAAGTTAACCTTCCATCTCCATCTTCAAGCTCTCACTGTCGATCATCCTCTCTATTGCCACTATCGGTGTTGAAGAACGAAGAAGAACCAAAGAGAGAAATGAGAGAAAACACTGTTGGCTAGGTTATGTCCTCAATATCCCCTCTTTCTGCTGTCATTTAACATTTCTCTTTATAAAATAAAACTAGGTTTAACGTGAGGGACACCTGGCTCATTTATGAGAGCACCTCACAGCTGTGACTTAACATGTCACATCTATGACTAGCTTCTCACGACTGTGAGAGGCTTGGCAGTGGCTGTGTATGGCATGGGAGCTAGAAACATGCATAGATGGCTGACGACAAAGAAACATGGCATGGCATCATCATGAGAAAGTAGGGGCTGTTAAGAAGCATGCATGGGCTGGCTGTCACCGTGAGAAGAATGCATAGGAGCTGGCTGGAATGAGAATGTTTGGGCGTTGGTGTGAGAAGCACCGTGAAAAACAATTGTTCACCTTGCATTATCTTTGGTTTATGGCAATCACTATCCCACGCCCATGCATCTTGTTGCACAGCCATTACACACACACTCACAGCTGTGCCACTTTTCCGGCATGGTCGTGAGACATTTTAATGATTAATTCTTCATTTCTTTTCATTTTCTTGTCTTCTTCTTGCTCTAATCTTCTTCTTCTTTGTATTTCCCGCATATGTCTCACCTTTCTTGGCATTTAATTGTCCTCTCTTGCTTTTAATCCTCTTCTTCTTACTTCATGAAGACAAAGGGCTGTGAATCTTCATAAAACAGCTTGAATTTAGTACTTTTGACTCACTTTAGCTCTTTCGCTTCTGAAATGTACCTAAAATCAAATATGAGCTAAAATAAGTATCTTAAGCATTTATAAGGCATTAGTCACTGAGTGTAGTAGATCAAATGAATCAACATTTAAGCACATATCACAAGTGCAATTGAAAATCTTTAAATAAGATATATTAGGCCTTTTTCCCTGTAACACTTCATATATATTAGGCCTCTTTCCCTGTAACACTTCAAGGGGACATTTAAAATCCAATACTCGACTTGTTATTTGGTTAACAAGATAAGTGGCCGTAAGCACTCCATAGGACCAAAAAAAATTTTGGAACATTTATTTGAAACATGATTGCTCAAGTTTCTTCCAACAAACTCTTTTTTTTTTCATTCAGTAACCCCATTTTGGTGAGGTGGATCAATATAGCTACTTTGATGTAATATTCCATTAGAAGTTAAGTAATTTTTCATGTTATAAGATGTATATTTTGTGCCATTATCAGTTCAAAGGATTTTGATATGAGCAAAAAATTGATTAGCAATTATCATATGGAAATCCTTGAAATAAATAAAAACTTCACCTTTTGATTTCAATAGATAATCCCTAGTAACCGTAGAAAAATCATCAAGAAAGGTTAAAAAATATTTGAAACCATATGTAGAGATAGAAAAAGGACCTCATACATCAAATTCTACTAATTCAAAACCTTAGTAGTTTGAGACAATGAATTTTTAAAAGGGGGTATAGAAGAATTAGAAAAATAACACACCTCACAATAATGAGTTTCTTAGACAAAGCGAGAAGAAGATTTGAAAAAAAAAGGCTCTAATGGATGAGCTAAATGACAATTCCACAAGGAGTGTTTATTAACGGTAGATGAAAAAGCTTGGAAGCTCTTAGAAACCTGATAATTAGGAAGAAAATAGTAAAGCCCGTTTAAGTGAAATCCTTCTCTAATCATCTTTTTGGTGATTCTATCCTAAACACAACCTTATAAGGAGTAAATATGACTTCAAAATTAAGAGTTTGTATCAGTTTATGAACAAATAATAATTGAAAAGGAAAAGAAGGAACATAGAGAACATCATATTTTATAGGGTCAGAAGCAAGTTTGATTTTACCCTTACCCTTAATGGGAATATTTTTTTCATTTGCTAGTAACACAACTGAGAAGAAAGGAAAGAAAACACAAATATTGACAAGCTTGTTAGAAACATGATCGATGGAACCAGAGTCTACAACCCTTAAATCATGCAAAGTATTAATTTTTAATGCAATCATAAAGGGATTCATAATACCTTGAATGTTTCTAATGCTGTCATTAGCTATGATTCCAGCAAATTTGCTTGAAAGTGCAACAGGATCAATACATTTTTTTATGATCATTTTTGCATGATTTGTATTTTAATTATGGATGGAGACTCCAACAGCATTCCATTGTGTGTCCAAATGCGTGATAATAGTCACACTTCAAGTCTAGTGGCTTTCCCTTATAAGTTTCCTTATTAGACTGTTGATGAGCAAGGTAAGCATGAGTATCTAAAGCACTAGGGGTAGCACCACACTATATAGCTTTCTTGTGAACTTCTTTAGGTTGTATAGAAGCATAAACACTCTTTAAGGATGAAAGTCAGAAGTCATTAGAATATGACTTTTAAAATCTTCATAATCAGAATCAAGACTTGCTAATAACTAGAAAACTCGATCTTCTTTAATTTGTTTCTTTAGAATAACTAAATCAACAGTGTGGTTAACATACTTTCAATTTGTTCTATAAGGCTTTAATTTGCCCAATATACAAACAAAGGGTTTTCCTTCTTGCAAGAGATTAATAATTTCTCATTAAATCTGAAAGAGTCGTGCAAAAGTTTTTTGGTTGCCATATATAACTCGAACAGCCTCCTAAAGGTCTTAAGAGGATTCACAGTCATAAAAATCTCAGCAATGTTATGCTCTATAGAATTGAGAAGCGATGAAATAACCATCTAGTCCTTTGACAACTAAATATCATATTTTGGAGAATCAACATTAAGGGCCTTTTCTTTGCCGTTTATAAAACCTACTCTTTTTTTTTTAAAATTAATAGATTTCATTAATAAATAGTTATTTACATAACCAAGTATGCAACAATACTAGTATGATACAAAATAACTAGATTACGAGGTCATAAGGGTCCCTGTGATCAGCTTAGTCCGATACCCATCTCCTCCTCATGTTATTAGTTTAAGTTATCTGTAATTTCCCTCACTAGCAGGTTGAGTTGGGATTAAAGTGTCACCTCCTGAAAAATCTACTCCACACTTCTACTTTGTGGTCTGAAAATCCTGTAATTCCTTTCTTTCCAAACTTGGTAAACCATTGAAGCCCAACTTATCTTAAGTGCTTTGTAATCTACCTAGTTTCCCATCTGCACTTTCACTAATCAACTGATAGTTTCCTCCCATGAATCAATTGAATAATAAGGGTTTATAGTTGCTTGCAGCCCTCTCTAAATCTTCCTTATATAGCTATACTTGATCATAATGTGTTCTAAACTTTCCAGTTCCACACAACACAGCTCACAATTCAAAGAACTAATATTAAACTTAAGTTTTTCCTTCGTAGGTACCTCCCCCCCCCCCCCCAAAATCCCCAACCAAAAGATAAATGAATGTGTAGGTATAATATCTTTATCCCAAACTAGTGCAGCCCAATTCACTATAGTTTGTTGATCATTCTGCAGAAAGAGTTTGCATTTTTTCATATTAAAGACTTGATTTTTCTGTCGTCTACTGGATTTCGTCTTGTTTCCCCTGTTGTCATCTTGGTGCTTGGTTTAGAATGAGATCATCCCCCTTGCTACTATGGAAAGGCCAAATCCACTAGTTATTTTTTATAAAATTGCTCACTTTAGTGTCGAAATGCACTAATCTTCTTAAATATTGTAACTTCTCAACCTTATATAAAGGTCCCCTACAATGCTAGTAATCAAACCAAAAAAGAGTTTTATTACCATCCCCAATATCATAGAGCACCAGGCTTTGCATCCACTATTTTGTGCGTAAGATTTCCTTGAGGATCCCCGATATGTCCTACTTTATCTTCAATGTCCAAATGCTTTCATTTTTTATGATCACATTATGGATCAATTTCACCTATAAGTCCTCCTTTTTGCTACACATCCACTATAGATTCTTAGCTAGACATGCTTTATTAAGCTCCCTTGAATAATGTAATCCTAATACCCCTTGCTCTTTTAGTCTACAAATTTTCCTCCAACTAATCTTCACTTTATATCTTCCTTGATCTGATCCATTCCATAGAAAATCCTGTAGTCTTTTGTCCACTTCCTTGAGTATCATTTTAGGTATAGGAAGATGATTGAGCCAGTAGTTTGTGATGTTACCCAGGATTGATTGTATTAGAAGGAACCTGCCTCTATAGATAAAGAACCTATTCCTCCATTGTTTAATCCTTCCATGTATAGAGTTTAGCAATGGTTTGCAATCAGATGCACAAACTCTTCGTTGAGAGATTGGTACTTTAAGGTACATGAATGGAAACTTTCCTTGCTTCATCCTCATTTCTCTTGCTCTATTAGCTACTTCATTGCTAGAGTTGTTTGATAGGTAATAGCAGCTCTTCTTGGGGTTATACAACAGACGAGACATATTATGAAAATCCTCCAAGGAATGCAAGGGTATATTTATGAAGCTTCTCTCTGCCTTGCAAAATAAATCAGGTCATTTGCAAAAGTCAGGTAGGTCAACTTCATACCTTTGCATTTATGGTGGAACTGGAATTCAGGGTTTGTACTTTTCTTGCTTGCTAGGAGTATAGTTAGGGCTTCCATACAAAGAAAAAACAGGTAAGGAGAGAAACGGTCCCCTTGCCTAAGTCCCCTCTTCGCTTTAATTAATGTAGTGGGTTCACCACTCACCAAGATGGCCATTGAGGTTGTGGTAACACACTCCTCTACCCATTCCCTGAACAAATCTGGGAAATATTCAACTTTCATCATATTGAAGAGGAAATTCCAGCTAACTGAATTATAGACCTTGGCTAAATCAACTTTGACCATGCAATTATCCATTCTCCTCATAGAGTTATACCCTTGTAGTAACTCCTAACATTGGAGAATATTGGTGCTTACAGGCCTCCTCTTTAAAAATGCATTTTGCTCGGGGCTAGCTATTTTCACTAAACTTGATCTCAGTCTATTGGTCAAAATCTTTGTAATTATCTTGTATAAGAAGCTGCAGCAAAGCTATAGGTCTAAAATGCTCCAGTCTTTCTGCATTACTCTGTTTGGGAACTAGACTTATATAGGTCTTATTCCACTCCTTAAGAATTGTTATTTTTTTGAAAAATTCTTTAATTGCTTCTACAACCTCTTCTACTAGTATGTCTTAGTTTTTTTGAAAAAAATCTTCCATTGTATCTGTCAGGTCCAGGGGATTTACCTGGATTTATAGAAAACACCATCTCCCTAATCTCCTCTTTTATAACTTCTCTGATCAATTGGCTCTTACTGTCATCATCAACCTTTTTGATTCCTAAGATCACCTCATTAGGAATGGCCCTAATTAGGGTTTCATTCCCATATTGCTTGTAGAATTAGTCAAATGTAACCCTTTTCTTTTCCTTCTGGTCCTTGTGCTTCCTACCTGCATTGTCTACTAGTAATTTAATTGTATTTTTGTTCCTTCTAACTGTTATTGAAACCTGATAATACTTAGTACACGTCTCTCCCTTCTTTAGCCAATTCATTCTAGATTTCTATCTCATAAGTGTATTTATACTCAACAGAATTTGGTTGTACTTCATAATCAGCTCAACTTCCTCCTTCCTTAGTTCCACATCTTCAAGGTTCACAATTAGCCTCCTTCGACACTTTTTTAGCTCCTCTAATGCCTTAGCTTTCTCCTTCTGTTCTAGCACAATTGAGTTATTGCTCAGCTTTTTTAACTCATCTCTCAATGCCTTCAGCCTAGTGCTCATTATAAAGCCCTTAATTTTTCACTAAGAGCAATCATGACTGCTCTCAATAAGGAAGGTAGTTGATAAGTGTGAATTGTATCATATTTTAGGACTTAGTTTAATATGTATTTAATTGTTAACTTAATCGTTTAGTATGTGTTTAGGTGATAATTGTATTAGTTTGTTAATTAATTGTATTT
>JANQAP020000134.1:40039-52951 GCA_026874005.2 Erythroxylum coriaceum
TATTAAAGAACTTTTTGATCCAAACGATCATTTCCATTAAATGAGTAATGTATTATGACCTGATTGATAATTAATGCTATAGTAGAATCTTTCCAATCTTAAAATGATATTGTTATAAGTATGAAATATCTTAGTAAGGATTTGCTTTTAAAGTTAATATCCATATAACCTTGAACTCAGATATTAACTCATATATAGAATACTGAATATCTTTAATACTTCACAAGCATAAAATATCTCAAATACTAAACAACCTTAATAAATTATCTATGTACTTGGACAAAAATAGGTAAATAACTTCTACATCTATCTCTATAGAATTAATTCCAAAATTAAGTTGTTACCTTTTCATATCTAACAAGAGTTGTTCTTAGAAAATTATATTTTCAAAAATTGAAAACATGAATTATTGTTCTCTATAAGCAGTATGTCTTTATACACTCTGATTGACCTATAGTGTGTTAGTTAATATTTAATACCACAAGTGCACAGCGTAGCTGTAGCTTGTATCGGCAAGTATGGGTCGATCCCAAGAAGACTATAAATAATAGTACTTACCCTTTCCCTATTATCTAGCCTAAGGTTTGATTTTGGATGTTTAATCAAAAGAAACTAAAACTAAGGCAAGTAAAATAAAATAGGAAATGAAATTGAGCAGAGAATTTAGGAAGCACTAGGAAATTATCAATATCGAGTAATTAGTATCTAAATTTCGAATCGCTTTAACCCTTAATTGTTTAATCATTTGTAATGCATTTGTGTTGTTGATTAATTGGACAATGGAGATTCCTAAGGTATGCTAGTAGCTGACATTGAGTCTACTAACAACTAATCCTAAGGTTTCTAATCGAATTATTCAAGTTAAATTTTATAAGATTACATTACCGTTTTATGAATCCCTCTATTAAGTTTGACCCTAATCCGTAAGATTTATGTTGTTGTATCTCTATTATTGCAATTAACTCTTTCCAATTATTGTAGATCTATTCAAACTTAAGATTTCTTAATCGCTATGTTGAAATCAGATTATAGTCTAATATTTTGGATTATTAGATCATAAATAAAAACATATAATTGGATCGCAATAATCAATCAATTAATTGTATTAACAAAATAATCAACACATGTTAAAGTATCCAAATAGGGTTCATCTAACCTAGATACTAATGAAACAAATAGGTACCCATTATTGAATACGAAATTAGAAACACATATACAAAAACTTGATTTGAAAACAACGAAATCATAATTCTAAATCTCCATTATTGTTCTCTATTAAGTATTTTGACAATGTAGATGTCTAATCTTGTATTCTAGTGGATCCATCCATAAAATCTTTGCATCACCAACTCCTCTAGCTTAAAATCGCCTCCAAAATTGTCTCTGAACATCTCATAATAGTGCAAATTGCTTCCCCCTTATGTTTGCCTCTGAAATGTCGAATTTATAAAATTAAGTTTTTTAGGTTATGCACGTTCTTGTGCACAGCTGTGCATAATCAGAATCTGTCAAGCATCACATAAGTGCATAGGTGTGTAAAAGTGCATGGTCATGCCCTCATTTCAGATTGCTGATTTTTTTGTTTTATACCATGTTTTTACTCGAATTCTTCTCTTTTAAGTCCACGAAGGCAATTATCACCTATAAGCACACTTGAAACAAATTAAGTACCAAATATACAATAAAAGTATAAAATATCAGGAAAAATATATTAAATATGGGTGGTAAAATATAGTCAAATATCCATCTATCAAACATCTCCACGCTTAAGTTTTTTCTTGTCCTCAAACAAACCATAATCAAAATCATAAATTTCACAACATCAATCTATCATCAATCTCAACTTGTCCATTCATACTATAAGTCATCATATCCTACTGAATCAAATTAACATGCAATTAGAGTCAAGTTGTCCTAAAATTAACTTCTTAAGTAATATTAATAATAATCACATCAACAATCACGTTGAAATCAAAAGCATATCTCTTTACACCCTCACCAATATGTCACTCAATACACTCAAATGTTTAGGGTGAAAAGCTTCAAAACTCCCAATCAATGTATAGTAGAACTTTTACTATAGACTTGTAATAAAATCACATCTCCACCACTTATGTACAAACTAGAAACAAAAATCAAAAGGTCTTTGTAGGTTTAGGTATAGTATGAATGAGATAATAAAAGAGTTAAGTGAAGGAAATTTACTCAAAGAAATAATACAAGACTTGTTTACAAGTATACATAGGTCCTTTCATTATAAATCCATTGGTACTATGTATTTATTCTTCTTTTTCTTTCTTTCTTTCTTTTTTGTTTTTTTCCCTTTTATGCTTTTCTTTTTCTTTATTTTTTTCACAATATTCATTCAGTACCATAATTCAAGAAATATTGGACCTTTCCACAAATTTCAAGTCCCAATAAGTAAATAATGTAAATAACCTTCAAGGTTTAAAACAGTTAAAAGTTGTCAAAGAAAAATAGGATAAAGGTTTATAATTTGATTTTAAACAATGAAAAAGGCTAAGGCTCAACTTGATTATTTGTAAAGATAAATTTTGGGTATGGTAATTTCAAAGAAATAAGCTTAAACAAGTTGGTAAATCTAAGTGGCTTCATCATGTCAATGCGTTTAGTTTAACAAATTGGTCTCAATATGTATAATGAAAGCAAGTTCTAGAATTATCCTACTATGCACGATATCACACACATGAAAGAATAAAAAAAGCTAAAAAATTTGGAAATTTGCTCTTTAGGCTCAAAAACTCATAAAAAAATTTGGGTTTATATATGTGTAAATAATATGCAATTTAATTCAACTTGAAAATTTCAATGATTATGAAATGAATTAGAAAACTAATTTTATTCTAACCATCATGCTTTTGCACACCAATTCAAATCAATATTCAATGAGGACATATATTATTCATAGACAAATTTCACCAATTTAAGACATCAATTCATAAAATATTATAATCAAGATTATAATAAGCATAAAGAAATCATGTTAAGATTCATTAAACCCATCCCTACACTTAAAGTTGTACATTGTCCCAAATGTACACAACATAAGCATTTATGAAAAAGTGAGAGGGTTTAGTGGTACTTTCTTGACTATGACGATTTCTCTGATTCTAAGCCATCTAATATGAAACTAATATTCTTGCAAAATATAAAACAAAAGGATAAAAAGAAACAAAAGGAAATAACATACCAGAGAATAAAATCCTATAATAACATGAAAACAAAAATAAAATAATTTAGAAAATGAAAAATTAATAACATGAAAATAAAAATAAAATAATTTAGAAAATGAAAAATTAAAACTAACTTATGGGTTGCCTCCATGCAGCTCTTCTTTAATGTCGATAGCTTGACATAACCTTTATACTCAACTTCATCCTGGATCAATAATTAGTAGCTTGTTTCCACTTTTTTCTCCACAAAGTGGTTTCATAGTCTATAAATAAGTAACATATTGCAATATAATCGTAAGGGCATAATTTATTATATTAATAAAACCAATAAACTCCAATAGTGCCCTTTTTAATGATAAACTGTTAAAAATGTAGAAAATAACAAAAGTCCCTGTATCATTAACTAGCTCGAACAATTTGTCTTTAAGGAAGTGGGAACCCACCGTACTTAAGGTCACTACTAACATCTCGTCGATAATTTCCTTATTTGGTTCCTCCACCAGTTCTTCCTCAATTACCTCTTTCCACTTTTCTTCTTCTTCTTCTTCTTGGACAGAGGCTTCTAGCTTATCTTCTTCAGTTATCTTCTGCCCCTTCTCTACTCCCTCTTCTTGGATGCAGGTTTCTTCATCTTCTTCTTTAGGAAGCTCTTATTCACTACTACGGGTGATTGCCTCTCTTTTGATAGTATCGGTTTTAGTAAAACTGGACAGGCTCCCTTGTATCTCGTCCGATAATATATCCATTAGCTGAACGATTTGATTCACCATATTCTATATATGAGCCTCTGTTTCCTGGTGTCTCGTATTTGAATCTTGAATATACTCAATCATCATATCTCTCAGAGTAGTGTTACCTCCTCACCTTCTTGAAATGTATCTTCATTCATGAAATTGACTGTTGTCTCTTCTTCACTTTGAGGCAGTTGGAAGCTTAAAGTATACTCATTATAGGCAGGTGAAGAAAATCTGTCATCGAATTCACGTTGACTAGCTAGTCTCTCAATAAGGCATTCCATTAATCGATCTGTAATACTTTCGTATCACTGTTCTTGTTTACATATTCAATTAGAGCATAATTATTCCATCCATATACATAAGGGTGCTGAAATTTGAATTATATATATTCTCGTATGATGGGCCTTAAAATCGGTTGTATATGTTTGGTTGCTTCCACATATACGTTGGTTGAGCTTATGAAAATATGTAAGGAAATGGCTCCCAATACGGTGATGTTTCATATTACAAATACACATCTTGGCTCCTATAATAGTATTGTCTGCTCCATCCATCCATTGCGAATAGTGACTATGATGTTAAATATCAATTCCTAAAATAAACCACCATACACTATCAGTATAGAGAAATTCAAAAGACAATTAAATGAACAAGCCAAAATAAAATAAATACAAAAGCAAAAGCAAAAGCAAAATAAAATAAAATAAAACAAAGATAAAAGTAAATAAAATGAAAATGACTAGAGTAATAACATTCAGGCTTTCCTAATATCAAAGTCCCCAACAACGATGCTAAAAACTTGATTGACTTAGAGCATGTTAGTCAATATTTAATACCGTAAATGCACAGTGTAGCTGTAGCTAGTAGCGACAAGTACAGGTCGATCCTAAGAGACTATAAATACTAGTACTTACCCTTTCCCTATTATCTAGCCTAAGGATTGATTTTGGATTTTTAATCAAAAGAAACTAAAACTAAGGCAAGTAGAATAAAATTGGAAACAAAATTGAACATAGAATTCAGGAATCACTAGGAAATTATTGATATTAAGTAATTAGTATCTAGATTTTCAATCCCCTAACCCTAATCGATTGATCATTTATAATGCAATTGTGTTATTGATTAGTTAGACCGTGGAGATTCCTAAAGTATGCTAGTAGTTGACCTTAAGTGTACTAACAACTAATCATAAGGTTTTTAATCGAATAACCCAGGTTAAATTTTATAGGATTGCATATCATTTTATGAATTCCTTTATTAGGTTTGACCCTAATCCGAAAGATTTATGTCATCCTATCTCTATGATTGCAATGAACTATTTCCAATTATTGTAGATCTATTTAAACCTAAGATTTCCCAATCGCTATGTTGAAATTAGATTATGGTCTTTAATATTTTGGATTAATAGAACATAAATAAAAACAAATAATTGGATCGCAACAATCAATCATTCAATTGCATTAACAAAATAATCAACACATGTTAAACTATCCAAATAAGGTTCATCTAACTAAGATACTAATGAAATAATTAGTTACACATCGTTGAATATAAAATCAAATACACATATGTAGAAACTTAAATCAAAAACAATGAAATCATAACTCTAAATCTCCTTAACTGTTCTCTATCGAGTATTCTGACGATGTAGATTTCTGATCTTGTATTTTGGTGGATCCATCGATAAAATTTTCGTGTCTCCCACTCCTCTAGCTCAAAATCACCTCTGGAATCGTCTCTAAACGTCTCAAAACAGTGCTAGCTACTTCCACCTTCCATTTGCCTTTAAAATGTCAAATTTATATAAACACCTAGATTTTTAGGTTATGCCCAATCTTGTGCATGCCCGTGCATCGAACTGTGCTTAATTAGAATCCGTTGAGTATCGCGAAAGTGCACGTTCATGCATTCCTTTTACATTGCTGACTTTTTATTTTACGTCACGTTTTCACCTAAATTCTTCTCCTTTAAGTCTATGAAGGCAATTGTCACCTAGAAACACATTTGAAGCAAACTAAGTACCAAATATATGATAAAAGTATAAAATATCACACAAAATACATCAAATATGGGTCGTAAAATATAGTTAAATATCCACCTGAAAAGTATAATAACACGTCCACTAACTTTTTTATAGACATGGAAATTCATAATTGTCTCCAAAATAAAATTTTTAAAATTAACACGAAAGTGAATCTTTTAACGTCTCAAAATCTTTTAACTATACATCAATTGTATCAACAATGACATCAGTTTTAACTAGATTAGTTTCTATGAGATTTGAACCTTTCAAATTTTATCTAACTCCCACTACTTATTTTAAGAACCATTCTTCTATAAGTATACATTAAAACAAACACTTTACTTAATAAGGTCTATAAGGTTATATCCAACCTTTTGGATATCTCATGACTTTTTATTATCTAATTTAGTTATACATTTATTAGACAGTATATGCTTTAACTAAGCATCATATCCAAAAATCACTAATTTTTTCTCAATCAAAGTTATTCCATTCCATATATATTATAGAACCTTTCTAATTTATTTAATTGGACTTTCGAAGGTAAGTTGTTATGTTAAGCATAACTATAAATAAATATTGCATCGTATATTATCTTATATTTTGTTTTCTCCGTAGATAAATCCATATTATTATGGAATTTAGTCGTGGGGATTTTCATAAGAGAATCTTATTCCTTTTAGATAACTAAGATTTAAATCTCACCACATTGATCTTATCAAAAAGCTTTTGCATTCTCATTGCTTAGTTTCTACTTAAATTTAAACATTTTGAACTTTTCAAAAATTTAAACCCTTATTTCATTTAATACATATGACTATATCATAGAAAGTCATTAGCAAATCTAATAAAATACAATTATTATCCTTTTATGAATTTTTATTACATTTAACACTTAACTTATATAAAATTTAACAACTTAATACCAACATCATCATTTCACGAAATATTGATTTGTTTATCCTATAACCCAACAAGTTTCATATGATTTATAATTAAAAGGATACAAATATCTTAGTATGAAATTTTACGATTCTCATTATGTTAATTTAGCCAATGTGGCATAAAGGATTATCTCAGTTATCTAACTTTGTATTCATGCCACTTATAGTAGGCTTAAGTCTCCTTTAATTCAACAAATACCAATAATTTGTATAAGTTTAGATCAACTACTTTTACTCAACAATTTATTTCTTATAATGAATTGAACATTATTATAATGTTAAATCTAAATTTAACAACAATAGTCATAATCATGAACTATACATGATCTCTATCATATCATGAATACGAAAGGAAAATCATGCAATCATTTTTTTCTAATGAAAACTATTACATGTTATAGCAAATGCCTTCAACTAAAGTCTATGTTTATGCTTTTAGTTGGCTAAACTAAGTGGAACAATTATATCAAGGTATTATACCTTTTAGCTCTACTTTATACAACCTCTTGCATCGTGCTATGTCAATGTTGGCATCTATCTTACATGTTGTCTTTAAAGTTTATGAGTCATTAGTCAACTCAAAATGTTATTAGATTTTGTCATTAATAAGATATTCACATATCTCTAAAACTTTGTCAGCAAATCCTCAACATGGTTAATAGCAATATTACATAATAGGCATACAAATTTTCTTTCATCCATCTTTAAGAACTCTTCTCAAACTTAACCTATCTCTAAGAAATTTAGTTCACTAAATAAAAGTAACTTTTACTTATTTATCAATCACATTTCATATGACTTCTAGATCCATTAGGCGACAACTTTTCCCAAATATATCTTATATGTGTATTCCTAACCTTACCTCTAAATTTATATGATTATGAGTTTACTTTCTCAGATCATATAAATTTAGTTAACTAAAACCTATTGTTATAAGACTGAATATATTCAAGTTAAAATGGTTTTAAGTTTGTTCAACAAACCTAATAATAAGCAAAACTCTGGTTTGTTCTTATAACAATGAAAGGTAACAATCACTTTCACAATGTGTATTTAATATTTTAATAAGGGATTTAATTTTGTTCATCTCTTCAAATACAAAATTATAGGTAATAATATTATATATATATAAACATGTAATCAAATATGCATCAAAATATATCAAACATATATTAATACCATGCAATTTCATATATTAATATAATCAATCATATGTATGAAATATTAAGCTTTGTTTGATTCTAGTTCATAATCTAAAATAATATTTTCAATGCTTTAGATAATTAAATAAAATTAGTCACATTGATTCCCAAGTAAATTAAATTCTTATTCCAAATATAAATTTAATTTGAATCAAACATAATATTTAAATTCAACTGAAAACTATTTCCAATTATTTACTTTAATTGAAAATAATTTTCAACATATTACTCTTCTTGTTATAATTTAGAAAATTTTCTTTTTCATAATTCAAAAAGAAAAAATTCTAATCCAATCATAAAAGTATTTTCAATCTAATTAGAAATAATTTTAATTAGAAGATTATCTAATGTTGAAACTTTAAATTTAATTAAGAAAGTTCTTTATTGATTATATAGAGATTAATTTCTTAATTAATTATTAAATCTTTCCTTAATAAATTTTCAAAATATTAAATAAAGTTTATTTTCTTAATTAATAAATGAAAAATATCTTTTCAAATTTAATCAAGAAAAATATCTTTTCTAATAAATCAAGAAATTTATTATTCATAATAAATAAACAAGTTCTATATAAATATAATAACAATTATTTAAATAAATAAAATTATAAATTTAATTTATCCCAATCAAATTAAAAAATTAATTTAATTAAGAAACACATTTTTAATTATTTAAGAAATTTTTTTTTTAATTTTAAAGAGTCTAATTAATTAAATTCAATCTAATTGAAATATAATTAATTTTAACTATAGAATTTTTTAAATTTAATTATTAATTAATTTAATTATTAATATCAATCTTATTAAAAATAATTAATATAATTACAAATTTGATTTTAAAATTTTAGAAAAAATTTAAATCATGTTTGGAAATGAGTATTAAAATATTTTATTTCAAATCAAGGATAACCTTATTCATCATTAAATTACTTTAATGCAAAAATCAAACATGTCTTATTTTAACACTAGAATAAAGATATCCTTGTGCCGAACATAAGAATTATTCTAAGTTAAGAATACTTTATTCTTAATCTAGAGCAAGGCTAACCTTTTATTCCAACACTCACTATTCTAGATAAGTTTTGTCCTCAATATTAAACAAGCCCTTTCTTCTAAAATAAACCTTAATTTTACAGCAATATGAAACTCCAACTGCCACTTTATGCCGTCGCTATTGGAAAATCAGAATGAGATTATATCCCGATTAGAGCGAAATAATTACAAAAACTTTTGTATTATGATTTATCAAAAACCAAGATCACTTTAATTTTATAAAATGATTAACGCATAAATCATAATAAATCATAAATCGTAATTCATACCTTATTTCAAAGCTTGATCCTTATCTTGTCCTATCCTTCAAATTGTTTCCAAAACTAATCCATCTCAACTACCATAGGCACACAAGTGTCTGGCTTCTAACGGTATCCATAGAATATGTTAAGAGAAGTCTTTAACTCTTACAAAGGGGGTTAAGCAAGAAGTACTAGCTCCATTTGAACTTAAGCCTATTTATAATAAGATTTGGATGCTTTAGTAATTTAATTAAAATTAAATTCTAATTTTAATTAAACTTTAATTAGAATTAAAACAATTCTAATTAAATACCAATCATGCTCAAATAAGATCCAATATCTCATATTGATCCTTATTTGTTAAATATCTGATATTTAATTATAAAGTTTCTCAAACTTTACAATCAAGTCCAATTTAATTAAAATATTTTTGCTCTCTTTAACTTATTTTTCATGTGAGACCTATTAGGTTCCCAAATATGTTAGTAATGATTATAAATTATAATTATAATTCATAATTAGAATTAGATAAATTAAAACTCCCTTTAATTTATCTTTAATTCTCTAATTAAACAATTTATAATCATTGGTCAAGATTAACATTTAGAACCGTATCATGACCACCCAAATATTTAGGAATGTCAAAGTAGTTTTGATTAACCTTTTGTGTATGTTTTTTGTGTATAATTCAATACTTTCATCATTCAATGTTCCAACTAGATGTAAAGCACGAAATTAATGTCTACTCTATTTTAAGTCCAATCATATTAGTTCTCTGCCATTAGCTATTGATTTAATTAATGACACTTGTAAACTATATACAAAACGTCATTCTACCTTGGCCAAAGATTTCCCAAATTAATACTAATCAAGAACAATAGAACATTCTCCCTAATTACTTTAGGGTGATGAATCCTATCTTGATCACTCAACTACCTCTATATAGTTCATGCTACATCCAATTACTACCAACTAAACAACCCATGATTAAATAAATCATAAGTAGTATCAAAACATAGCAATCCCTATACAAGATAATGATAAGTGTGAATTGCATCATGTTTTAAGGCTTAAGTGGATATGTAGTTAATTGTTATTTCAATCGTTTAGTATGTGTTTAGGTTAGAATTGTGTTTATTTGTTAATTATTTGTGTTTAAGTGTTTTTATGGGTTAGTACAAGTCTTTGAGCTTAATTATTATGTTTTTGAGGTACTTTGATGTGTTTGTTAGTGTTTCAGGGTCAACATAGAAGAACGAAGAAGTTTTGGAGACACTCGGGCTGAAACAACAACCCACAATCGTGGCACAATAGACTACGATCGTGACAGAAGCACTGAAGGTAGCCCACGATTATGGCCCATATGCCATGATCATGACAGAAGCCTAGGACACGGCCCACGATCATGGCTTGCTTACCACGATCCTGACAGAAAGTTCAGATGTGGCCTACGATTGTGGCCTGCGTCGGGTAGACACACAGACACTCAAAAACGTCAAGTTTCGAGGGAGTTTTTGGACCTTTTAGACTCCTAAAAAATCCTAGGGCTACCTAGAACATAAAAGGTATATAAAGAATAAGACAAAACAGATGAAGGAGATTTTGCATCAGCCACTTTTGGAGAGAAACCTTAGAGATAATTGTTGAGAGATTGAGAAAGAAAAGAAGGAAGAGAGAAGTGGAGAAGAAGCCGATATCGACGTACTTCCTAGATGAGAAGTTTTTGACGTTGCTACCTCCAATCTTCGTTTAGAATCATATTTTCTATTATTTTCCATTTTTTATTATTGTATAGAATTGGAAATAGCAGTTTGATGATAGGATTGTGAATGTTGAGATGTTCTATACTCACCTTTGGGTTTTTAAATTTTTGATTTAATAAAATCTGATTATTTTATGTTTATTGGAATTATTGTGATTGATTTCTGTGATTGTATAATTCGGTAATAGATTGAGAGGGTGAATCGAATGAAAAATAATTAAATTGGGCTAACGAGAGTTAGGTGACTTAATAAAATCAAGAAATTAATCAAATTGGTAATTGTGTGAAGAGAGATCTCGTATAAGTTCCCGATAGTTTATTGGACAACTTTATATCTAATTAGGGTTTTGGATAGATTGTTAATTGAGAAATTGCAATTTTCCATAACCTGATTAGAGTTTATAATTTAGGGTTAATGGTTATAACTCGAGAGAAAGTAATCAACCCTAGGATCGTTTAGGACCAATAATCCAATAATTCATAATCGATTACGTTAGCATTAAAGATAGGTAAAAAATTCCCCTTTCTCTCAATTGATAGTTCCTTTAAGTTGATTCTTGAGTGTGTGTTGCAATTGCCACTTTGTTAATATTTTCATAATTGATTCTTGGAATTGAGTTGCGTGATTGAATTAAATTCTTGCTTTAGTTTTGTTACATTTTAAATTATTGCGAATTGTTTTGTCCTTAGATTTTAGGAATAGATTATCTCTCCTCGTGGGATCGACACCTTAGATACTATACAAATGACCCATATGCTTGCAGACTATCGAGGTTGTTAATTAGAACTTACACAATTGGAAAATCCTGATCAAGTTTTTTGGCGCCGTTGCCGGGGAGGTGATTAGTTTAGTTCTATAGTTTAAGGCGTTTAGTTAGTTTTTAATTTAAGTTTTCATTCTTTCTTCCATTTCTGAATTGTGCTCTTACATGAACACAAGAGTCACGAGAAGTTCGAGTCATGCAGCTGAAACTGTAGATTTATACATCACTCGACTAGAACAATCCATTAGGAAAGCTCGGCGTGAAGAAGAAGAAGAAATCGCGAAAACAACAATGGTCGACAAATTTCAGTTAGATTTGGACCACAGAGCGAACTAAGGACGTCAACAACGGACCCTTATGAACTTCATAAGACCAAGGTTTATTGCGGCTAACCAAGGAGTAGCTAGGCCACCCGTACAAGCAGCATCATTTGAAATTAACCCTCCTAAACATGCTTTAACAGAATGTGCAGTTTATGGACTAATGAACGAGGAACCTAATGCACATATAGTGAACTTCTTTGAAATCTGTGATACCTTTCGGTACCATCAGATGTCGAAAGATGCGGTCAGAATTAGGCTTTTCTCCTTTACCCTTAGGCCCTGTTTGGTTGGCAGGAAAGTAAAGTGAATTTGAAATCTGATTCCTCGGAAAATAAATCTATGGAAAGTAAAGATATTCACATGTTTGGATACTTATAAGAATTCTAATAGGAAAGTTGGGTGGATTCTTATTATAGTGTTTGGTATGTAACAGTATTTCATGGAATGTAATTTAATTTCGACTTGTGTTTACAATTATATCCCTATAAACTGAATAAAAATTGAAATCGTTAAATAATGTTAATTTATAATACAAGTTATATAATTAAATGTTAATTTTTTTCATTCATGATATTCTATTCATATAATACTCTTATATCATAAATATAGTATTGAAAAATACTAAAAAAATCTCAACCGAGTACAAAGATAAATCTTAAAATTCAAATC
>JANQAP020000134.1:70079-81156 GCA_026874005.2 Erythroxylum coriaceum
TGATTGATCACTTGAGTTGTTTATTTCTTATCTTTATTATCAAATACTGTTGAAAAAATCCTCTGTTGAGGTTAGTATGAGGCGGTCGTACTATTGGGTGTGAAATTCTTTCACAGAAAGTGAGGTTGAGAGATAGTGTCAAGAGTTAAATAGTGTCGGCTGAGTAAAATCTTGGGTAAATCTATTGTACTTCAGTAAAAGTTATTAAGCTGAGTGAGGGCCCCGCAGACGTAAGTAAGGTGTGCCGAATTACGTTACCAAATTTTTGGTATTTTTATTATTTTGGTTTTGCGTGTTTTAATTTATGTCCGTGTTAAAGAAATTTGCGGAAAGTTTGCGAAACAATTAACTCCGTTTGTTTGTTCACATATCAACACAAAGCCGAAATGTTCGACTATTATCGCGTTGAGTTTTGTTCAAGTTAACTCGAATATCATACAATAATGGGAAAATATATTTTCTTTCATTGAAAATTTACGATTCAACGGTAGAGCTGGTTTTATAAAAAACTTTCACCTTCGTAGATTAGCAAATAACAAAATGAACCATATTGAAAAAAATTCAACCAAAATATTTATATACTAATTGAAAAAAAGAATGAAAGAGCTTCTCTCTTATATATATATATATTGGTTAATTCTCCACCGCTGAATATACTATTCAAACATTTCCAGCGAGTTGACTCTGTTGACATCACTTTTGTGCTTTGGTAGTAATGACATGGTCAACCTTTTTCAATTCTTGATCAATTTGCATAAGTGTATAGGAGAAGCAACGTAGCTAGCGACAAAAATGAGGATTTCTTTGTGAATTACTTGACAGTGTCTTGTAACTTCATTGCGCAAAGATGGAAAGACAAACAAAATTAATTCTAAAAATTAATATAGGAAATTAAGATTCTATAAGTGTTAGATAAATACACCCATTGTAATATATGTTGTAATTTTAGGGTAGTATAGGTATTATAATTGTTAAATAGATATGAAGTTAGTAAACGTTAATAACAAAAAGCCATAAGAATTAAGTAAACTGTGACTAGAATTTAAAAAAATGTTAAATGAGTTTTTGATATAAAATTTTTTAAGGGTGCATAAAATTACTAAAAATTATATTTCAAATTTATTTCGTAAACTTTTCCAAACAATGGCTGAGATTTGATTAACTTTATCCTAATAAATTTGGTAATTTAGTCAATAGGTGAAATATGATTATAAAAATTATAACTTTGTAGTCAATTTTTCAATTTGTAAAGATCATACGAGAATCACAATATATGAAAGAAAGAATAAAAATCTATTAAGGTCTTAAAGAATTAAAATCTTAAAAAAATATACTTATTTTTTTGAACTTTTATATCAAATATATTTAAGTTCTTAGATCTTTTTTTTTATCAGTCAAACTTTTGAAAAAGTATCATATAAATAAACTTAGTGTTAGACGGAAATTTTAATCATGTTTAAGAACATAAGTATATTTGACATAAAATTAGTTTGGGGATTTAAACAAAATTTTCTTAATATAAAATTTACATTTTATGGATACTATACATTACATACTAAATTAGAGATTAAATATTTTTATTTTATATATCTGATTTGGAATGACTATATGTTTCAAAAGGAATTAAATATCAATCCTTTGATTAGGTTAAAACTTGCACTCCCGAATAATACTTAATTATGGGAGATATTCCTATATATATGTCTATAATGTTGATGTTGGTTCATTGAATCATTGATAAATGAGAACATGTTTAAGTCGATCGAGAAGTTCAAAGAAACTTAAGCTTATTAGAGACAATGTAGTTGCGATACTCAGGATGAAAATGATGGAACGACAAACGAAAGAAGGAAAAATTTAATTTCCAATCCAAACTTAGTACCTTCAGTGCGCGAATTATAAGATTCGTATGTAGTCTGTTGTTATTTCCTTGATCGTATAAACTAATGTAGAGCCTTCTCCGCAATATCAAATCTTTTTACTCTTTTAAAGTGATTTGTTAGAACTAATTATGGTTATAGGGATATGCTTAATCATGTCCTATTCTATTAAGATGATAACAAAATTATATCATGTTCCTTCTGGCTATCAATTCAGTTCTTTATTTTTCATATATAATTTGGCTTTTTTTTTAAAAATTGAATGGTATATTACTTTAGATAAAACTATTACACCATTACAAAAAATAATGAGTTCGAGGCTAGATAAGCCTACTGTTAGATATAGAGTATCTAAAGGATTCAAGAAGTGAAGATTATAAAACTAGATCATAATTGAGATCATTGAATCACAATTGCCTTCTGTTCTTCATGTCCAAGGAGAGGGAATGATGTGATTGTTTAGCAAATATACTAGCTCTTATATGATTAATTATTTTGTCCGTCAGCTGATATTTTTCTTCCTTCTTATCAGCAAACACTACAATAAGGTAGACATTTTGCTACATTTTCTTAGCTACGTATTAAAAATCATCGCTAAAAGTCCACTATTTACGATGATTTTAAAAATCGTTGCCAAAAGTCCATTATTAGTGACGATTTTTGAAAATCGTCCCCAAAAGTTAACTATTGCCGACGATTTTCAAAATCGTCACTAAATGTGTGGACCATTTGGTGTCCCCAAAAGTCCACTATTGGCGACGATTTTCAAAATCGTCACTAAATGTATGGACCATTTGGTGACGATTTTTGAAAATTGTCCCTAAAAGTCGATGATTTTCAAAATCGTCACTAAATGTGTGGACCATTTGGTGACGATTTTTGAAAATTGTCCCCAAAAGTTCACTATTTGCGACGATTTTCAAAATCGTCACTAAATGTATGGACCATTTGGTGACGATTTTAAAAATTATCACAAAATAGTCAATAAGGAGTGGTGATGTTTTCAAAACATTGTCGCTAATAATAGACTTTTGGCGACAATTTTCAAAAATCTTGACCAAATGGTCCACACATTTAGCGACGATTTTGAAAATGGTCAATAAGAGTGGTAACGTTTTCAAAACATTGTCGCTAATAATAGACTTTTGGCGACAATTTTCAAAAATCGTCACCAAATGGTCCACACATTTAGCGACGATTTTGAAAATCGTCACCAAATATTAAACTTTTTGTAACGAATTTTGAAATTGTTACCAAATGTTCATTTTTGGCGACAATTTTTAAAAAATAATAGCCAAAAGTGTAACTTTTATGATGATTTTCAAAATCGTCAATAAAGGGTTAATTGTTAAAGTTCGACATTTGGTGACGATTTTGAAAATTGTTGCTAAAAGTTTTGACTTTTGGTGACTACTTGGAAATTCGTCGCCAAAAGATTAACAACAAAATGTAATAGTGAAACCAAAAAAAGGGCGCAAAAAATCAACTCACTCGTGATTTATGTCGCAAATATCTAAAAAAAAAGAGTTCTCTCTCACAGTTCTCTCCTCGCGAGCACCGCAAGCTTCCAAATAGAAGAAGGAGAGAGAGAGGTAGTGAGTTCTTGTTTGTTTGTTAGTCAAAAAATGTCGAAGAAGAAAGCTTCATCCATTATGTCTTTGAAGGACTTTCATGGTCTTTGAAGGACTTTCATGGTGGTTCTGTCCCTTTGGATCTTCCTTTACCTTTTGCTCTTAGAATGTAACCCTCTTTCTCTATCTTATTTTTCTATTTTTTCTTTTCTCTTTGTTTCTTTAATTAGATTGAATTATTCCCATTTCTTTTTCCATTACGATGTCTGTGAGTGCTTTTTTAAAATTTCTGATAGTATCATTTGTCTCCCTTCCATTTCTTTTGACTTCTCTATTTAATCGTTTAATATTTTATCCAACATTTGTTTTTGGATGAGTTAAGATACACGTCTTTATCTGGAGCTTGATTTAGGTTTTAGATCTTTAAATTGATAGTCTATGGTTTTCGTTTGAATCATTCTCTATTAGCTCACCAATCATTCCTCTAGGAGTTTTCTTCTTTATGTTTGGTATTAGGAATTTCTGAACTTGGTCACTTATACATAAGTAAAGATTATGAAATACAGATTTTATATTTTAGGGGCTCAACCACAAGCTTTTATCATTAAGGCAGATGTTTCACAACTTGGAACACTTATTGACAATGCCATGTTTTATGATTTTGTTTGGTTCAGTACGTATCCTAATTTGAATTGTTGATTTTCCTTTTGTTCTTTGTACTTGATGAACCCAATTGTGTTCTTATTGTAATCTTCTACAATTGCAGGTCTCAATTCAGCCATCATCATCAGTCGATACCATTTTCACTCTCCTACTCAATTCATTTTCATGTCTCTGTGTTTTCCTTTTCCTTGTGGTTCTTAATTGATTGTTTGACTTCCTCAAGATAAGAGACTCCAAGTCAGAAAGTTGCCGCCACATACCATTAGAACTTCACTCACCAGAATATCATCCACTCTCAAGTCAGTAAGGAGTTTAAGGATACGCTCTTGACAACTTTGTTGCAAGTTGATTCTGTGCTTCTTAAACTCTTAGTTCAAACGATACTCCTGTTTTTTACATATATAACTCGCATATTCATGTCCTTCCTCATTTTGATACCAATTTTTGTTTCTTTTTGTTGTTGATAATTACTGGCAAGTATGTGTTGTTTTTCGATAGTTTCAGATTGTTGTTGTAACTGAATTTGTTGAGAAGAATTCTTGGTCGGAACTTGTTTTCGACATCCAGTGTGCTATTGACATTAGTACTTTAAATTTCCAACCTTCAATTTCAAGATTAAAAGCTGTCAATGCTTTCACTGTCCTTCAAATGATCATAAGACCTTTCCAGATTGGCTTTGTTTCACTCAAATAATTGACTTCTTTCCCAATTTCATGCAAAGAAGCTGCCAACAAATGGTCATTCTGAAAATTCTTTATGCAGAACTTTAAAGGTTAATCTACTGATACTTACTACTTTACTAACGACTAGTTAGGTTTTTTTTAGTATGCCAGTAGTTTTTAAATCCTAAAGTTACTAAGGAGCCTAGGCCTCCACAACTGGAGCTAATAGCAAAGAATATTCTTGTACCTATGTTAGTTGTATGCCATCAACTTGTTGAAAAGGTTGTTGTTCTCTCTCTTCTTTTTATGTGTATTATATCCCTTATTCTAGCTAAGAAGTTGTATTACACTTTTTTAGTGATTGATTGTATGGTGCATGGGACAGGTTTTATCCACCCATAGTAGAATGGAATTGAAAATAGAGAAGATCCTTCTTATTGTATGCAAACATGTCTATTTTGCTGTAAATAAGTCTTTTTATTACAGTATTGAGAAGTGAACGAGATCCACAACCATCTGTATCTATTTGTATATGTAGAACTTCAAGGCTAAACCATAGACATTATATTAACTCTTGTAATGATTATAGTGTTAATAATGCATATACAGTATAGTAACTCTTTCTATTACAGTATAGTGTTTGTTTTAGATATCCATTAAAGTAAATTCATAGTAATAATTTGCTTTATAAGTTTTTCACTGTAGTGTGATCAGATACTTTTTCCTTAATATTAATAATGCAAATCGTGTCTTGCATCCTGAGTATGCACGCTGGTAGATCAGAAGCAATTAATAACTTTGGTCTTTGTATCTAGTGTAAGAAGAATTTTGAGTATGTTCTTATATCAATGAGATTCTTAGACCAATTTTATTCTTATATCAATGGAATTCTTCTACCAATTTTTCCGATCATCTTGGGCCTCTTATTGTTGTTTTCTTTTCTGATTTTGTTCATTTACTTGCATCTTTTGGTATCTATGCTTAGCAAATTATTATGTTGTAAACTGCTGAGGGGAAGAGATCTTTTAAAAGTGTACTTGACTTTTCCTTTTGTGAAGTTAAAGCTTGTTTGTTAAATTGGTCCACAAATACTGAACTCCACCCTTATCATAGAGTACTATTTTTGCAGTAGTGTCTCATAATTTGAAAGGGTTTCAAGAGAATGTTTGCTAATCTCCTCCGTTTTTTCCTTATGATTTTGAGCTAAAGTTGTTATTTCTCATTATATGCAGATAGAATTGCAAGAGGGAGATGGAGTGTGCCCCACACTTGCAGACATGGCAGGGCAAGTGATGTCTTTCTTCAAGGAGAAAGGATTTCTGCATGATCACTAATCAACCTTACCATACTCTTGACGTTTCTTAAAAACAGAAATTTCTACTCAAAACTTACAAACCTAGCTAGTTGTCCTAATTATGTTGTAATTTTTTTTGTAATCTTAGTATTTATAATTTATAAACTGATCTTTGTATTTATTATTTTGTCTATAAGAATTATTAAGGATGTAATTAAAATTCTGCATTCGAAGAATATTCTTTTTGTTAATATAATTTAATGATATTTTATTTTTATATAAAATGTTTGAAATTATCAAATTTTTATAATATTTTTGTATAATAAATTAACAAAAAAATTCTAAATCGTATATACAATAATATAAATTTAAAATGTCACAAAAAATTATAATTAACAGAGAATAATATTTCATTAAAATGTATATTAAAAACTTGACTACATTTTATAAAACGTAGCTAAAAACATTTGGCTATGTTTTAAAAAATGTAGGTAAAACTTTTGGCTACGTTTTCAGAAACGTAGCTAAAAATATTTTGCTACATTTTCAAAAACGTAGCTAAAAACTTTTGGCTATTTTTTGGAAACATAGCTAAAAACTTTTGGATACATTTTTTAAAACGTATCTAATAATTTTTTCCTACAAAAAATAAGCGTAGCCAAAAGGTATTTGAGACGATTTCGTAAACTGCTGCTAATAGTTTTTCGCTACGAAAATAAAACGTAGGAAAAAACTATTAGCGACGATTAACGAAAAATGTTGCCTGTAGTTTTTAGCTATGGGAATTTGGCAACGTTTTTTACGACTAATAAAAATCGTCACTAATGATTTTTGGCGACGATGTTGAGACTTTTAGTGACGATTTTTTTCGTAGCTACATGTGGTTTTTGTTGTAGTAAAACCTATGTCAATTTCTTTATTTCTAGATGCTGTAGGTCGTTATGGTGAAAGTTGCTATATAAAAAGCCACATTAAGAGTTCCCTTCTTAGTTTTACAGATAATCCACCACAGTACATTTGGCCAATCATATCTATCAAAATGCAATGATAACATATACTGGAGTCGACTTCAGATAGCCTTAGAAAAGCTACAAATGAAGAAGAGGTGATCATGCTCCTCAAATGCTATATTACATAATAAGCACAGGTCATCAGCTCTGCTGTGCCATTGCTTCCAAGTTTTTAGCCTATTTTTGATTGCAAGCCACGTGATGAAGGTTACTTTGGGATTGATAGTGTTATGCCATAGAAGAGAAAATTTTAAAATTGCAAAATAGTCCTTCCCACCATTTACTGTTGACTCTACATTGTGATATTCAATATTTCGTTTGAGAACTCCAAAGACATTGAAAAGAACTAATCATTTCAATTAAAGTTAGTGCATGCATATATGAAATATGTAGTACCACTCATGTTATTTACAGATATCCACATTATATAATGTCAACTTTCTCAGGAATCAGCTGAGCAATCATTTTTGATTAATTTGGCACCTCGACGTATTCATCTCAACGCATTTACCTTTCTCATTTGAATTCCTACATCGCAAACTTTTCCTGTTTTCCTTTTTCTGTTTGCTTGCATTGATAAAATTAGGACTTCTGAGACAAGATTTCATTTGGACAGCAACAACTCATTCACTTATGTCTTCCCTTTCTATTTAGAAACGACCCATTTAGAAAGCTTCCACAGAGACTTGCTTCCTCCACATAAATTACCAAAGTAGTAAACAGGATCAACATAACAAGAAGGTGAACACATAATTCCTTTCATGTTGATTAGTTAGACAAGTTCAATAAATTCTTGTAACTCAACATAGCAAGTATGCTTTGGTAACATTGGATGTGCTGAAAGTTCATAAGAGAGTTTCTAGATTTTTAGTTTTGAGCCCTCTAAAATATCATTTGTAATAACTTGTAACAATTTGGCCTTATGTGTTCGTTTACCCCACAAAAGTGACATGTAGGTATAAACTTTCGATTCCTCCTTGAAATTTCTCCTTTGACAAATCTAGCATCCTTGTTTTTGCATCATTCAACTTAAAACATTCACCTTGTAACCAACACCTTGAAGGTCTTCTTTGATCTTACCAAGTTTCAACAATTGTTCTAGCTTTTCGATACCTCTATTTAACATCCTTATTCCGTTTTTTGAAACCAGCTTCAACCTTGTTTCATCAAGCTCATTTATTATAGATAACAACTTATTCTCAAGATCATGAATGATATTCTTTATGGTAGAATTTTCATTCTTTAGTTTCTCATTCTTCTTACACATTTCCACCCACTTTGCATACATTAACTCATGAGCCTTGTAAATATCCTCCTTTTTATACTCTGAATCACTGTCCTAATCTGAAATAGAATTTTGGACTGATTCATCTGCGTTTTTTTAGAATTTTAGACTGAATCATTTAAGTTTTTCCTGTTAGTTTCTTCTCTGGTTATTGTTTAGCAAGAAACTAGATTTCTACTATATAAAGCAACTAACATAGCATGATTACTAAATTCCTCTTTATTACCATACTTTCTTTTGGATTCATTCTTACTTCAAGTGCTCGTATAAGACTTCCCTTTTCTCTTCTTCAAAGTGTTAGCACTTTCGTTTTGCACATGTCCGAAGCCTTGACAATAATGACATTGTATTTTCTTTATCTTTCTTTCACCCTTTTGAGTTTTTGCTTACTGTTTGTAATTATTATTTAATGAATTCCCACCATTTTGCCTAAACTCGGATCTATCTTTCTCCACTTTCTTTAACCACTTGTTGAAATTTCTTCTCAATAACTTCATATCCTCATTCTCATTGGATTCATCTCCTAATTCATTCATGGCTTTTTCAACCTTGGCTTACAATGCCAATCTTTTGTTCTTCTCTCATTTATCTCTCAACAAATTCATATGAAAGTTGGTAAGAATCTCAATTACCTTATCGAAAGATAATTCATTGATATCATGGGCTTCTTTAGTGACTGCAATCTTCGGTATGAATCTCGGAGGTAATGATCTTAATGTTTTCTTGACAAGTTTCATATTTGAATATTTCTTCCTAAGTTGATGTGCTTGGTTCACAGTGTCACGTAGTCTCTTATGGAAGTCTTCAATAGTTTTGCTTTCATCCATCTTTAGTTCTTCAAATCTAGCGGCCAATATTTGAAAATTTAAAGCTATCACATATTTTAATCTTTTATGTATTGTCTGTAAAGTGTCCTAAGCTTTTTATGCGAATTCATAGGCTGATATCATAACGAAGCGACCTTCATCTAATGCACTAAAGATAGCATGCTTGGCTTAAGAATTTCCAAACATTCCCTCTTCTTCAGCCCTTGTCCATTTAGATGGATCTTTAAGCAATGCTTCTTCCTTTCATCAATCGTCACTGGATGTGTCTAGCCATTCAAAACCGAATTCCATGCTTTGGTTCCTTATGCTTGAATGAATATTCTTATTCTTGATTTCAATCAGGATAATTTAAACCATCTAACAACAGTGGCCTGATAATTGATGCTTCTTATCTTGTAGCTATAGTTGTGAAACACAGATCTACACCAACTTGACGTACCAAGTTCTTATTAGTGACCCAATCTTTGATACCAATTGAAAATTCGAAAGATATAGTTTCGCAAAATCTAGTTTTGTCTCAGTTGTTTTAAGATGTTTCTGTCAGTTGCTTGATACAAAGTAACTATGTCAGCAACTGGTAATTTTTTAGAAAAATACAAATAGCCAAATTAAACATGCAAATAATAAATCGATAATCAAGATTTGGTAACACAGTTCAGAACACCTTGCCTACATCTGTAAGGCCCTAACCCAACTTAATCAACTTCCACTTGTGATATAATAACTTTATCCAAGGCTTTACTGAGCCGACTCACTCAACCCTTGACACTATCCCTCATACTCACACCTTAAGAAAGTAAATCATTCCCAATAACACAACTACCTTGTGCTAACCTCAACAGAAGATTTTTAGCAATAAGGATTGATAATAAAATAACTCAAGTGATTATATCTAAATTAGCATAAACAAAGATGACAATTGAGATAAGGAAAACACACTCCTAAATATTAAGCTTCATCAATCAAAAGTGTGGGAGGTTGTAAAACAAAATTTGCTGTGAACTATTGAGAAGAATCATAATTACTCTACACACACAGCAACATCAAGAAGACAACAATCGAACAATTGTTTCATCACAAAAATACAGCTGCTCATATGCTTATGTACTAGATGTTTTTCCCACACCAAAAGCAATAGCTCCACACCCTAGAAAATTCATGCAACCAATGGAGAAAATGCAACTATCCAAGATGGATAGAATCACTAAAAAATCTAGCTCCCTTAGATAACCACAATCACCAAAATAGGCTGCCAAAGATAACTCTGAAATCACAAAAAAGTTGCACATTTCCTTTAAAAAGATATGGTTATTTTATCCCAAATAAATCTTATCTTCTCTAGGATTTTATCCTTCACTCTATCTTATCTTCAAAAATCCCACATAAGGTAAAATTTTATCATAATGATATTCCAAATATATCTAATTATATCAAATTACAAATAATGCCTAAAATAATTAATTAGATATCTTAACAATGAGTACTTTGTTTAAATATCCACAATATCACTATCGAATTCGTAATTGTAATTGCTATATGCAACTACTATTTGTATATACTGAATTACTTTTTAAATCACTCCATAAGTTAAATAATTTATATGACACTACAATAATTACATAGAATCTGTGACGTTTTAAAAACGTCGCAGAATCAAATATGCGATGTTTTAAAAAATGTCACTAAAAACGTCGCAGATTGTGGTGTAGCTAAAAGGTTTCTGCAACGTTTTAAAATGTCGCGGAATGTTTAGTAAAACGTCGCAGAATACCCTTTATTTCTTGTATTTAATTTTTTACCCCAAAATGAATTTAATTTAATAATTTTCCAATTTAAATATTAATTTTAAATCTTATATATTTAATAATTAATCAATATTATTTAA
>JANQAP020000134.1:230950-244491 GCA_026874005.2 Erythroxylum coriaceum
AATTTTAAAAATTTTAGGGACTATTTTATAAATTTAAAAAATTATCCGAAACGGTATCCGGTACTGACCGGTACCGGCACAGTTCCGTTCCAGAACTCAATCCGGTACCGAGTCCGGTACGGTATTCATAACTTTGTTTCGAACATAAAGTCTAAAATAACTTGAGATTTTAAAGAGTTCCCTAGGATGTACTTGAAGTTGAATTCTCCAAGCTCAACTGACCATTTCACTAGCCTTTTTGATACATTTGATTTCTGCGGTACTACCTATCATAATGGGAGATTTATTCACACACAGAGTGAGTGAGCTTGAAAGTAAAGCCTCATCTTTCTTACGCCGATGAGGAGTGTGAAAGCTACTTTTCTAATTTTAAATAATTCATCTTTAGGCCCTTTAACATCTTGTCTGCATAATATACTGTCTTTTGGCTGCTGTCTCCCTCCTTGATCAAAATGGAGCTAAAGGTTGCATCTAAAACTACTTTAGCTTTCATAATATCTTGAAAAATGCAAAGTGTCGATCAATGATCTTAATAAAAAGCTTAAACTTTATATCCTGCTCATCAGTCTTTGTGCTCTTTCACTTTTTTTTATGGCTCCATATGCAAAATAACCTCTATTTTTTGCTTTCATTTCGTGTGAGTGATTATGAACCCAAAGAACTTTTCTACCTCTACTGCTAGGTAGATTTTTCATGATTCAACTTTATGTCATATTTGGAAGGGTGTAAAAATATTCTCTTAGGTGAGCCACATGGAACCCTCCTTCCTTTGTTTTTACTTCGAACAATAGGTTCCTTTGTTCATTCTTATCTAATTGTATCTAGAGTAAAGTATCTATGAAGCTCAACATTTTATGCCCTTAGGATGTCTTCTAGCTAGCTTATCTTCAAAAATGGATCAATCTTTCACCTATGCTTAATTTAAGTAGTTGATCTGTGGAATTTTTAGTAGATTTATCCATACCTACACCAATGTTTAACATCTTAGTGCTCCCTTGATCTCCCACAGCTATGTGCTCGATTTCCTTGTTACGTTATGCCCTTAATTCTCGTGTTGGTTCCCTTATGTATAGAAAATTTTCTTTTAATCTTCGAATTAGAGCTGTCACTCTGCATCGTTTAGGTCTAAATATTATGGGCTCTTTATCTGAAATTCTATAGAGTTTCAAGGTTGCATTGAGTTTCGGAGTGGCCGGCTTAACCCATTTGTGAAAGTTGCGAGTACCAACCTCATATCTAGATTGAGTAGGATGAATTATTGTAAGCAGCCACTAATAATTTTATCGTCCTTGTATGATTGAAATCATACAAGTCGCATGCTTTGATTGCCTTTTGTTGCTAGCAAAGTGTGACATAAAATTGGATGTAATTTGTTGGAATGAATAGATAGACGTTTGTTGAAGACTCCGAAACCACGAGCTCATCGCGCCTGTTAACTTTGATTTGATGGCGTTTGGTTCATTAATTCTCGGTATATGCGGACAGTGACGCTAGGTCGTGCGTTCCTTCATAGATATCCAATGTTGGCCTTTGGATCTATGTGCATCAACACTTTTAGTGCGAGAGTACTATTATTAACGATATTTATATCAGAAACATGCGTCACAATTTCTTGCAGACGGGGCGAGTGTGGTGGGATCTTGGGGAGCCCATCCGATGGTGACTGTGGTGGCGAATATTAGTCTAGTATTCGCCAACTCGAGCAAAGTGTAGAACTACTTAAATGGAATGATTAAGAATTTTAAATTTCCGCTGACGGAAACAAATGATGTGAATTTAACATACCTACTAGCTTTTGGATATGGTTCCATTCGCCAACCAGAGCAAAGTGTAGAACTACTTAAATATGAATGACTAAAAATTTTAAATTTCCGCTGATGGAAACAAATGATGTGAATTTAATATACCTACAAGCTTTTGGATACTGTTCCATTCGCCAACCAAAGCAAAGTGTAGAATTACTTAAATGGGAATGATTAAAAATTTTAAATTTCCGCTAATGGAAACAAATGATGTGAATTTAACATACCTACAAGCTTTTAGATATTGTTTCATACCGATCGGACGGTTCCGTACCGACTAGAAAACGGAACAATATTAACATCTTTGGTCCCGATCGCAGGTACCCGCCGATATCGAGTATTTTCGCTTGATACCGGCAGGTACTCAATATACCGGCATATATCAACCAGTACTGTAAATTTAAAAAAAAATCGAAGACCATTTTGCAAAAATAAAAAAACCCTAACAAAACTAACACAACCTTAACAAAACTAACCCCCATGCTTGCCTCTGCCTCTCTTTTTTCATTTTTTCGTCTATCTCTCAAACTCACCTCATCCTCTCTCTATCTCACCCACGCTCTAGTCGTCTCCACTCCCCAGCGGTGCTCTAGCTCCACCTACGTGACTCTCCGGCAGTGCTCCATCTACGTGACTCTCTGGCGGTGCTCCTACATCCTACCTCTCCAGCCATCATTTTCAGATCTTCCTCCACCACGCGAACTCGTCACCACCGAGCCTCATCCGAACCTCCATTAGCCTTCAGCCATCCTCCACGACGACCACCAACCACCATCGTCTGCTCTCCAGTCTCCAGCTATCCTTCATCGCCTACGCACGTAGCTGTCATAATATGGAATAATACCCAATCACTGACTGGGAATTTCTGTTTGGGTGTGTTTTTTCACTTTCTGTTAAAATTTTTTTGGTTAATTGCATTTGTGTTGTGATTGTGAATGGGAAGTTGGAATGAAATTGTGAAGCATTTGTGATTTTATGTGTTGTTGGTTAGAGTTGGATAATGGATTGGATTTAGAGTTGAATTGAATGAAACAAGTATGAACAAGTATGGTTTTGCCGTGTTGGTTCATGTATGGTTTTGCCGTGTTGGTTCATTTATGGTTCGGTTGGTTTTGGTTCATTTGTGGTTTGATAATTGATGACTTAATTTATGTTAAATTTTTTGGTCATTCACGGCATGCATTAAAACTTTCGAAAGGATTTCAAATTTCAATTCAAAGTTCAAGTTTCAACTTAACTTTATAATGCACGATTTAAAAGTTAGAAAGGATTTAAAGTTTCAACTTAACGTTAAAACTAACAAATCGATAATGTAAATTAGAAAGAATTCAAATAAATAATTAATTGACATAATCTTAAAATTATTGAAATGGTATTTAGATATTGGGTAAATAATTAATTGAGTATAATAATAATATAATTCATCGTTGTCTTCCATCTACAAAATGCTGGATCTTTCAACCCATTGAGTTAGTTGTTGTCCAAACATGCAATCACCATAGAAAGAATTTGTTGAAAAAATAGTGAAAGCGGTGAATTATATTAAATGCGGGAGGTTCTTTACATATCAGCAAGTGAATTATATTAAATGTGGGAGGTTCTTTACATATCAGCAACTGGATGCCTTGTGGGTATTATAAGTCTTATGTGGAGTTACTAAAACAAGATAATGCAACTATCAAGACATATACTCTTTAAATCTTAAATCTCATACTCATAGGCTTTACTACTCTCCAATAATAAAGTCTATCTATTTCTGAATTTTACCCTAGTTTTATGCATCTTTACTTCTTTAGGCTTAATATAAGGATTTAAAGACATTATTTATGCTACATTGCCTAATGAAAGACTTAGCATTATCACTACTAATTTTGTTGATGAAACTACTAAAGGATTAATTTCTTTCAAAACTAACATCTTCATTTTTTGTTACAGAAAAATAGAAGGAAGTTTAACTACTCCTGATCAAACTACTTCAGAAAGATATAATGATCCAGCTTAGGCTCATGCTACATTAGTCTCAAGTATGAAGAATCATATAATTTGTTTATTTTGTAATAAGCATTTAAAAGGTGGATGAATCACCCAATTGAAGAAACATTTAGCTGGGGTTAAAGGAGATGTAGAACCCTGTAAAAAAGTAAGTTATGATGTGAAGTGGCAAATGAAAACATTGCTTGAAAAATATCAACATCATAAAGATAAAAGGGAAATGTTGAATTTAGAAATTGGTAGTGAAAGTTCGTTTTCTGGTTTCCGTGGTGATTGTAGAAATATTGAAGGTGGTAGTGGTAGTGGTGGTAGTGGTATTGGCATTGTTTCATCTCAGGCCCAAGAAAAAGTACTTGAACTTGATGTAAGGAAGAGAAGAAGGCAGGTGACTAGTTTCTTTGCACAACGACCAACTACTGGAGCCCAACCTTCAATTCATAGTGCAATGCAATTAAGAGATGTGGCTCACAATGTCGATATAGCAGTAGCTAGATGATGGTAGGATACAGGTTCATCATTCAATGCTTCTCAATCTTATTATTATCAACTTATGATGGATGCAATAGCCTCTTATGGTCTAGGATACAAAGGTCCTTCGATTGATGACTTAAGAGGTAAACTTTTGAATTATTTTGTTTCTAAAATTAGAAGTTATTTGGCAAACAGAAGAGTGAATTGGGGTATTTATGAATGTTCAATCATGTGTGATGGTTGTTGGACAAATAGTAGATAAGAGCCTATTATTAATTTTTTGGTTTATTCTATAAATAGCTCTATTTTTTTGAAATCTATTGATGCATCTGACCTTATTAGAAATACTGAGACTTTGTTTGTGATATTTGATGAAGTTGTGAATGAATTAGAGCTAGAAAATATTGTTCAGTTTATTACTGACAATGATTCTGCTTATAAAGTGGCAGAAAAAAGGTTCCAGAATATGTATAATTCTTTTTTTTGGACTCCTTATGTTGCACATTGCATTGACCAAATGTTGGAGAATATAAGGGATCCTAGGTATTTTTTCTGTTATTAATGAGCCTATGCAGAAAGCTAAAAAAGTGACAAAATTCATTTATAATCATACATGGGTATTAAATTTGACGAAAAAGGAATTTACCAATGGTAAGAATTTGTGTCGTCCTGCTGTGACAAGATTTGTAACAAATTTCTTATCACTTCAATCTTTTGTTTCAATGAAGAAAGAGTTAAGACAAATGTTTACAAGTGATAAGTGGACTGCATCTTACCATGCTAGGTCTAATGCTAGAGTGGAGGTTTGTAATATTATATTAGAAGATAGAGAATTTTGGTCTCAATGTCAATTTGTTATTTGAGATTGTGAGCCTTGAGTGAGGGTGCTTCGCTTGGCTGATAGTGAAGAAAAGCCAATAATGAGTTATATTTTTAATGTCATGGACAAAGCGACGGAAGCAATCAAGGTCAATATAAAACATAAGCTTTTTTTGTACACACCATATCTTTCAATTAATAATGAGAAAAGGGAAAGATAACTTTCTTCTCCGTTATTTATAACTGGGGCATTTTTTAATCTTAGTGTCTATTTTAAACTAGATCTTACTAAGTAAGCTGAAGTTAATAGAGGAATGCTTTTAATTATTACAACAATTGTTAGCATTGACGCGATGCGAGATCTCTTAAGCTCACAAATGGAGCTTTATAAGTTGTCTTATAGGGATTTTGGAATGCCGATTGCTATTCGATAAAGAGGAAAACTTTTTCCAGGTACTAGTTATTAATTATTTCCTTTTTCTTATTATTGAAAATTAATTATCACTTTATTTCGTTTATAACACTATTTTTTGTTATCTTATGACTTACAGTTTCTTGGTGAGATCAATTCGAAAATAGTGTTCTAGAATTGAAAAGGTTTACAATTCAGATTTTAAGTCAATATGTGAGTGCAACAAGTTGTGAATGAAACTGGAGTATATTTGAATTTATTCACTCTAAAAAAAGGAATAGATTAGAGCATAAGAGGTTAAATAACTTGGTTTTTGTTCGTTACAATTTAAAACTTCAGGAAAGGTATGTTATTATCATTATTATCATTATTAATTTCGATATAATCTCTAATGATTTTCTAATAATTAAATTTTATTATTTACTAAGAGTCTTAATAGCACAAGTAGTTCAACTAATCCAATTTCCATTGATAATATTGATCTTTTGGTGAATTGGGTTTTTGAGGAACCAAATTTGGTATATGTCAATGACTTGGAAGATAATCTTGGATGGGAAAGCATTGACATGTCATTTGATGCATTAAATTTGAATGAAAATGATGATAACGCTCATCTCAATGATTAGGATTTTGTATCAAATGATAATTGAGGTCAGTGTAGTTATATCGTGTATTCTTCCATTGACAATTAAATTTCATTCCAGATTTTTTTTTTGTTTTCCTCTTCTTTTAATTTTACTTATATTTGATGTTTATGTTAAATTCTATATATGTAATGTAATTGTAAATATTTTTGTTTCAGGTTTAACTTCTACTTGATTGTTTCCTCGTTATAAATTCTTTTTGTAAATTGTAATAGTTAAGAATATTTATTGGTCTTTTTATTGGATATTTTGATGTAATTATTATTTATTAAAATGATAAAATTGTATTATTGTAATATTTTAAATACTTTGTAATATTCTTAATTTTATATTTGTATTATGATGATTGTCTTTTTTCATATTAATTGTGATTATTATTTATATATGAAATATTTAAAAATTATTGTTATTTCATATTAATTGTGATTATTATTTATTATTATGATTTTTGGAAACAAGGTTGATGTAAATTTGTAAAATATACAATACAACTGTACAATATATCAATGGACTATTTTGCAGATTTTAAAAAATTTTAGGGACTATTTCATAAATTTAAAAAATTACCCGAAACGATACCCAATATTAACCGGTATCGATACATTATCATATCAGAACTCAATCCAGTACTAAGCCCGGTACGGTATTCACAACTTTAAATACCTACAAGAAAGAACAACAAATTAAGACAAAAATTCGGGAGTATGGAATAGGTTAGTATAGTATAAAGTCAATGACATTCTTCTTTGCATAGAAAAGAAATTGAGTAGTCTTTCTACAATTGAAACTATATTCAATCTTGGTCAGTTAAGTTGAAGAAAATTATTATCAATTTTAATATAAAATTTTCAAATCCTGGATAAAATAGGATTTTATGATTAAAACTCCCTCGAATCCCTCATTTCCTGCAAGTGATAACAGTTTCCAGCAGGGACGTAGGCTTCCTGGACTTGTCAGCTTGTAGTGTTTCACACTAGTAAAACGAATTAAATGCGTAAATTAGCATGTGCATCATAAAGTTATAAATGCAAAACAAAAACAATATGCTTATATACCAAATTGATCCAAGACATTATTCAATTAGGGTGGTATATAGCTATGTGGAAAAAGGCACTAACAAGAAACCCTAATTACTCAAATAACTCAAGGAAGATGAAGATGGAAAATGAAAAAGAAACGCTGATCTACAATTTGTATTCAGAACCCTCTCCTCTTGTTAGCATTGGAAGAACCACGGCCATGTCTATTCCACACAGCACTCTACAGTCAAATTGTTAAGCATCTGATCACTGTGGATTTTGGGCACTCCATAGTTGTTGATAAATCTGCATGCCGTGTGCAGGTTGACCAGGATTACCATATATTATTCCATGACCACGCTGCGGCTGAATAGAGCTGCCATCATTCTCATCCGACGACTCGCTAGAGGCCCCTTGAGGAGGACTAGCTTCAGTTATTTGTCCACCGTAATTCAGCATCTGGGCTTGAGGCACTGCTGAAGGCCCAGACTTCGATGCAGCGTTTGGTGCAATGAAGCTGCCCACAATGACCTGACAGGCAACAAGGAAAACCAAAACATAAAACGATAATAGTAACAATAATCATACAAATAACAAGCATATATGATATGATACATCAGGCCTAGAGAGTTTAGTGTGGAAAACAGGACCACCAAATATACCTGCACGGGTGACGCAGCCAGTAGCACCCCAGCAACACCACCACCCAAAACTCGGCCATCCGGCCCTGCTAACGATATGCTCAAGCCTCCATCTCTAATGTGATTGCCATTATTCTCAGAGAACCAGTAAGAACCTGATAGAGAAATGATTTCAAATCGGCCCTGCAACCAGGAGCTCCAAATTAAAAAGGCAGTATAATTTTACAGGAAGACTACATAAAACCCAAAAGACACACAAGCATCCCGAATAACAACAGATCGATGCTAAAAGGACAGTCTTGAGAGGACAGCCATCATCACTGAAATTGTATAGTGAAAGTTGGACCTGCCTCAGCACATTCGCAAGTAACCCAATTTCATGATTTATAATTATATATCTTATATGATCATGAATTCATAATTAGTATTAAAAGCCTATATCTGACACCATAACACTAGCGCCCCTATCAAACACTGACCTATATTAGTTCTATTCCAACTTGGTTCTCGTTAATACACTGTCCTATATGGTACCTCACAAGGTAGAGCTCGTAGTAGAACTATATGAGTACATTTCAAACATAGAATCATAAGAGTTTAAGCAGCCAAAAATGCACAGGTTTCAAATGCTTATACATACAAGATGTTTCTACACCTGCTTAGCATAATTTCAGCAGGAAATTAGTTTTAAGTGAAGGTGCATTACAGATTTCACCATTAGGACAGTGTAAGAAGCATAGAGAATCAAATCATTAACTCCAGCAGAATTGATTGGCTGCAAATAGACATACAACAATTTATGTTCTTGATAGGACAAGGAGTCATGAACATAGGTAATTAATGGCTCAATAACCATTTTTCAAAGATTCCTTGAAGGACAAGGTAAATAGGCTTCTCCAAAAACCACTACTAGAGTAACCCAGGACTACCAACCTTAAAAACTTGGAACAAGTTAACCACCATCCAATAGTAGAATCATGTACACTGCAGCTTATATGCTATTCACAATAACATAATCCTTTAATCAGCATAATTAATAGACATTTTCGTAAAAACGTGTTGAAACTGAAGTTCTTTCCTCAAAGTCATGGTACCAGCACAACAGTGTTAAACATTCATAAACTCTTCCCCGCAGTGAAAAAAGAAAAAAACAAACAGCTAATTTGCCAATTTAGCCTCCCAATCAAAAGTCAAACATCAAATATTCGTTATTTGGAGTAGATAATCAGCGAACCAAATGAGACCCAAAGGAAATAGTAAAAGAAATAACAAATGAAATTGAAAAAATGCAGATGTAAGCAAAAAATGTAAAAGAGAAGCGTGCAGGAAGTAGGATATATGAGAGGTAAGGGATCGAAATGCTTGTAATCAAGGGGAAAACATACCATAATTTATGTCTACATTTTATCTTAAGCATTTTCAAATCATCTTAAAGCCAGAAAGAAGAGAATTTGTGGTGTGGTCACTTTTAAACCTTAAACTACAAGACTGGGCAATATATAAACTAAGATCCAACTTCATTCTCAACGATTTTGGATGACACTTGTCGTCCAATTTGGGCCACATGTGGAAGTCATTTAGGATTATATGTTGTACATGTCTAATTAATGATGAACAAATGTCAAATACCTCGTATGTCACAATGCCCCCAGATATTGCCGGCTGGCGAAGGGTAACATTGCATATAGCACCATTTGCTGAGAGAATACAAATAGTTCGTGGCCCTTGCAGTGAGAAAGCTTTAATCTTTGAAGCAATGTCCTGCAGAAAGGCAGGCGCTCTTGTCAGATAGCCTACAATATTTGAAAAGCTGTTACAATCTATAAAGATTTGATAATTTAGCTTTCAAGACCATATGCAGAGACCCTTCTCTTAAGATATATAGAAGGAACGAAAACTTCCTTAATGGACCTCAAGATTAGTTCATCAATCTAAAAGACTTCACTCCCTTGAGAGAATCATTCAGTGAGGCAAACTGAAGTGCGTAAAAGGTCAGATCAAACAAACATTTCAAGAATATAGGCTATTTTGATTTGAACTTCCTGAAGGTGTGCAAGCCAAGTAATGAACGTGAGATAAACAGAGACTTTTCTGCACAAGTATTGTCTACTTGACTAGTTCAGCGGACTGAGAAGTGGATTATGTCCTGCCTCCTCTGGGAATTGCAATTGCTAGTAGCTGATGTTGTGGGTATAACCCAGGTCAAGTTGTAGTTTACATTCATATATATCAGCTGACTCCAAAAAAGAAAAACTTGAGTCTACAGTTCTTCATATGCATCTATTTAAGTGATCAATATTCTAGAATCCAAGGTCACAAACATTCATCAAAAAACTTTACTTGGACAGCCACTTGTATTATTTACAGAAATAAGACGCTTTTATAGTTATTAGCCAAAATCCTAACAGTTAATGACCTACTCCGTAGTTCATGCAACCCATGATTTAAAATTATTGAAATTTACTGAAATCTAGACTAAAGAAAGAGAGAGTGACAGAAATATCAAGAGCAACCAATAACGTTACACCAATCTAAGTGATTAAATCAGCAACAAAACCACCTTTTCTATAATTGGCATCATCATCGCCAAAGCTTAATTCTATCGTTAACCGTCTTCATTCATACTAATCATCTTCAAGGAAATCATAAAACCAACCATATTCTAGATCTTTGCAAATCAAGATCGAAGAACCTACACATATGTTTTTAACAAGAAGCCCTAAACTAAAAGAACGCCTAGAGCAACCTTCAAAAGAAATAAAAAAGGAAACATCACGCCAAACTAACAATCACTTTTTAAAAAAAATAATAAATCATACAAACCTCCCCTGTTTTAACTGTAATGACATGTGGTGTAAACCCAACTCCTCCAACTCCACCTGAAAGATGTAAAAAGAAAAAAAGAAAGATGTTCAAAGGTTCCAACTAAAACAAACAGAACCCAACTCAAATATACCAAAGTTTCAAGCTTTCACAACAATTTCCACTAAAAGAACTAAAACTTCAAAATTTCAAGCACATAATCATCAGCAGCCCACCTAATGCGTCAAGCTGTTTCTTCCCAGAACCCGGGGGACGTCCCCTGTTCCGCTTAATCGGTGGTTCAGACGCCGCGCCGCCGCCGGAATCCGTATGTCCGGAAGAAATCGTCGAAGTTGGCGCCAGACCCAACGAAGTGTTACCATCGGAATTGTACTTTCTGGGCCTTCCCCTCTTCTTCTTTGCTGGGTCGACACCAAACCTCATTCCACCGGAGGACGGCGGAGGCGATCCACCGAACCCACCTGCGTTGAGTCCTTCACCATCAAGCTGCTTCATTTGCGGCCGCTGAGCCCCAACAGAATTGAAGGGAAAACCGCCACCGGTCACAGCTGCCGGAGGAAGATTCGGGGTAGTGATCATGGATGGGTGAGTGGCAGTGTTAGTGGGGTAAGACGAGGCCGGAGCCCCCAGCATCATGTTAGGTTGATGGTGGAGGTGGTGGTGGTGTGATGGTGGATGTGGCGCCACTTGTAGTGGCACTGCTGCTGCTTCTCTGGAGTCCATGTTATTTCCTATTTTTTGTCTTTGTTTTGTTTTCTACTCGTGAGTGGATGGGGTTAGTATTCTTGTGTTCATTTGGGTTTTTACTGTTTGGAAGACAAGGCAATTTCGGGGTGAAGCAAAGATAGCGTTGTAGATCGCTGGTGGGTGCGTGAGTTATCTACTTTCAGTCACTAGTCAATGCTAATTGATTGTTTGTTGTTGAAAAGCTGTAATCTTGTGCTTTTACGCCCCAAAAGCTGAACACAAGAAACTCTGGATTTGTACCTCCTGGATTTTGTAAGTTTTCTAAATCTCCTTAATTTATGTTCTCCCACTATTTTTAGAGAGTTGTTTCTCTTTTATTGATCATGTTTGTTAGCCCTTCACGGACGTGGTTTTGATCAAACCTGCTAAGGACTCGGAGTTTGTATTATTTTACAATACAAGAGATAAAATTTCTACCAAGAACATTCAACTCACCACTATTTTATCTTGAAGGGAATTTAGACTTCTCATTGATTAATATCACTTTGCTGCATTACGTACGTACTTTAATTAGATGTGCGGTATTAGGTAAGAAGGATACATATTGATGAAAATACTCGTCTTTTCTTAGTGTATAGCCAACGTTGAGTTTAAGCATAGAATATTAACAAAAGTCAAGGACGTATTATGTTCATTAAGGATTTGTCACTACCAAGCTATTATGCTTTCCTTTTTAATCAATTGACTTAATATTATTGTTATCTTTTTTCCAACATAAACAAAAGATTAAAAAATATATTGACTTCAACTAGAAGTCAATATAAATAAGACTTTATTAAAACTCTAAATCCCCATACGATAATTTCTATTTTAATTCTATAAAAAATTACGCTGTGATTGTCTTTTAATCTCATACGCTGACAAAAGTAGTCGGATTCCGATCCTTGTGAACTGGAAAAAAAGGTACTTTCGTTTCTAAATTTATTATTTGGATTAACTTTTAACTAGACCTAGATTTTCTAATTACACCATTTCTAAAAGTTCTACAATATATATATATTATCAGAGACTGAATATTTTATATTAATCAAAAGGTATTGTTTTTTTCAAGGTTGAATTCGTTACTTGTCTTTAGTACATTATACCCTACAATTTCGTGTCTTATTTGATAATCCAATTAAAAAAAATAAGCTCTGCTTTACCGTGCTTAGTCAACCTTTGATACGCTTTTGTAGTTTATTCAAGTTTTTAATTATCTCTTATTGTTATGCTAAAATTATGTTTTCACTTATCTATCAATTTTTTTTAAAAAACTATGCTTCTCATGAATCTTTTACTATTTTTTCAAGTTTTTTTTTGCCTTTTTAATACACTTATAAAGATTCTTAATTTAAGTATTATTAGCAAGGAATTGAATGTATTTTGAAGATTTTTTTGTGTTAGGAAATTAATCATGACCTAATCACGAATACAGTTAAATAGTTTATAAAATTTTTCATCTAAATTACTTAATATAATAACATGAACTAATAATTGAGAATTAAAATGATTAAGATACAGTATGGAATTAGTATATATATTATATAAAATTCAATCATTACCAAATAATAATTGATTTACAATTGAAAATAACCTTTTTAAATCTTGATTCTTTGGCGAGAAAAATTCTCAAATCATTACTAATAAAAAAAAAGTAGAACATTCTCCCTAATGAATTTAGAGTGATAAATCATTTATTGACTTATTCATCTATCTTCATATTTTTTATATTATATGATTAAGCTACCCTAAATATAAGAGACTATAAGAAGCATCTAAGCATATTATTCATATATGTAACATTTTAGTAATCTCAAGTATAAGGATTAATTATACATCCACAAAATAAAAAAGTTTATAGACGCACGATTAATGTTTTATCTAAGATCCTCATTAGTGGGCCAGATTAGTGAATTTACACTCTAATTAACAATCATCTATTTTTCTTTGTATCTATGTGATTTAGTTTATGAAATGAATTCCTTTCATTGTAGGAAAGAAACATAATACATGCTAATTTTATTTGGTACATTACATAATACATTACATTTAAAGAAAATTTAAGTTTAGAAAGTCAGTACAATTGGTACAAGGAGTGTTATTAGTTTGTTCCCAAATTTTCAAGTGCTATATTAATTATTGATGCTTTAATTGATTCATACATTACATAAATATTTTAGAGATACTATTTT
>JANQAP020000135.1:128922-148439 GCA_026874005.2 Erythroxylum coriaceum
GCTGCTTTACAACCTAACATAAAACAAACCAAAAAATAATGAAATCTTAAACTAAATCAAAAATAAACAAAATAACACAAGCAAATAAAAATATCTTAATTCTTGGAATGCCTCCTAAGCAGCACTTTTTTAATGTCTTTAGCTCGGCGTACCTATCATGTTTAAGGTGGCTTAGAGAGATTAAGTTTGTTATTTCTTACTGTTGGTTCCTTAAACTCTAAATAAGCTATCTTGGTCCTTTTACCACATTTTTCATCCTTCTTTCTCACTTAAACTGAAAACTTCTCCATCAAACTTTTATAAGAAGATTTCTATAAAAGATAGAAAACTAAATCATTAAATAAACCACCATAATCATTAGAATCAACAAGTCAAGGAAATTATTCAAGAGATCAGACATTTTAAGTATGACCTCTTCGTTCTTAACCCTAAGCACTAGCCTTCCCTTAATAAAATCAATAATTGACCTACCAGTGACTAAAAAGGTTAACAAAGAACTAGAGTTACCTTATTTCTTCCTTTATGTTAAGAATTATAGAATTAACTAGGAAGATGAACTTATCAACCTTTATAAGTATATCCTCTAGGATGCTTTATTGATATGTTTGCTAATTTTAAACTTATCCAAGTAAGTTTCAATTGACCTAATCCTAGTTTCCTTAAAAAAGAAGTTATCGTATTAATATTAGCCCCTAGGTCATTTAAAAACTTTTTTAATTTTAAGCTACGTATTTGAAAAAGGATAGTAAAACTTCCTAGATCTTTAAGCTTTTATAGTAGCTTGCTTTGAAGAATAACTAAGTAGCTTCACTTAGTGTAATAGTCACTAACTCCTCTAACTTCCTTTTGTTTCTAGTAACTCCTTCAAAAATTTTGAATACTTCAGCAGTTGAACAAAAACCTAAACAAAGGGTAATTTAATGTAAAGTTGTTCAAATAGTTCAAATAACTTACCAAACTGATCATCCATTCAATCTTTCTTCACTTTGGCAGGATAAAGGATAATGCTAAAATTCCTTGACTTTTTTAATGTGCCCTTCACCTTTAACTTTCTCTTGACTTGTAATGCTATTCTTGTTCTTATCTTAAGTTTTGTTTTCTTGTTGTAGCTCTTTTCTACTCATAAGGGCAATTTTCATCATGCATTCTTTTGGATTTGTCTCTGTGGTACTTTGGCAAAAATTCCTTATGATCTTTTAGAAATTAACTTGACAAGTTGGTAGATCTTAGTTTCCAAATTATGTATAAAAAGCCTCTTGATTCCTTAATGAATTCTTTGTGGATTGAAATCTTGCTTCTAAATTTTGAAGAAACTTATACATGATGTCCTCCCCGCTTAGTTTCTTTTCTTAAGGTGGGTGTTGTTGAAATTCTAGTAGAGGGTTATTCCTTGACTGCCCTTGATTACCCCTAGAAAATTTTAGGTGAATCATCCATCCCAAATTATATGTAATACTATATGGGTTATTCTACGGTCTAGGGGTACCTTTCATATAATCCACATGCACGGGCTATAATGCTTGACTTTCTTGACTTATATGTCTTAGCTCACACATCTCACACAATATAACTTGGAATTCTTTAAAATTCATAGTTAATCCATTGATCTTCCTACTCAGTGCTTTAACCTAGTCTTCCAGTTCATAACTGCATCAACATCATATAATCCCACTGACTTACTAAGTCTTGCTCAAGAAGAGCACCACTGATAATTGTTCATCACTATGTCTTCAATAAGGTCTTGGGCTATTTTAGCATCATAATATTTTGAGCACCCCTAACTACTTTGTTTATCATCTACTTCATTTTTTAAGCTTATTATAGAAGGTTTGTATTTGCATCCACAATGGTGGACCATAATACGGGCAATTTTGTAACATCTTTCTAAATATCGCCTATGTGTAATATAATGTCTCTTAATCAGCTTAGGCATATGATTTAATATTTGATTTAGACTTTATGGTATCATAATGTCTATCAAACTGCATAAATTGTTGAACCAATAGAATAATACTTGATTTAATCTTGAAAATGTTTGCATTAACAATCAGTCTCACGATGTTGGACTCCATTTCATTCAATTTTGGTTTAGTGTAATCAAGCATAGTCCTTAGATGGTCTGCCATATTTTTTAATTCTTTGGTATTAATTTGAACTGCCAAGTCCTTTATCTATCAATCTAACTTAAACTCTCTATATAGGGTTCTTTAGAGATTCCAACGAATTGTTCTCTCAATCTTTAGATCTTTTTCAACTAGGTGCAATAGATTCCCTCGAGTCATAAACTAACCCCAAGACTTGTATAAGCAATAAAAACCAAAGAGTTAGTCAAATAAGTAAACAAATTAGAAAAGAAATTAAAAACAAAGAAATAAGTAATAATGGATAGATTAATAAAAGTACAGTTTTCTTAATATTATAATCCCTAGAAAATGGTGCCAACAACTTGAATTTGATGAGAGACTTTCTTTACCTACATATGACGACTATAATTTTAGCTTCCAACTACCTTAAAGTGAAGAAGAAATAATAGTCGATTTCATGAATAAAGATACATTTCAGGAAGGCGAGGAGGTAACTGTTGTTCTAAAGAATATGATGACCGAATATATTTAAGATTCAAACATGAGGCATCAGGAAACGCAGGCTCGTATATAGAATATGGTGAATCAAATTGATCAGCTGATGGATATATTATCTAATAAGATGTAAGGGAGTTTGTCTAGTTCTATTGAAACTAATACTATCGACCGAGAGGCAATCACCCTTAGTAGTGAAGAAGAGCTTCCTGAAGAAGATGATGAAGAAACCTCCATCTAAAAAGAGAAATTAAAGGAGTGGAAGAAGATAACTAAAGAAGATGAGTTAGAAACCTCTGTCCAAGAAGAGAAGAAGAAGAATGGAGAGTGGTGGTTGAGGAAGCACTGATAGAGGAACCAAGTAAGAGAACTGCTGATGAGATGTTAGTAGTAACCTTAAGTACGTAGGGTTCCCACTTCCTCAAAAACAAACTATTCGAGCTAGCCAATGATATAGGGGGTTTTGTTATTCCTTACGACTTTAACAATTTGTTATTAAAAAGGGCATTAATAGAGTCTATTGGTTTTATTAATCTAATCAATTATGTCTTTTTGATCATCTTATAATAGGCGACTTGTTTATAGGCTACAAAACTGCTTTGTAGAGAACAGACCATGATTATTGATCAAGCATGACGTTAAATATGTAGGATACATCAAGCTACCGATGTTAAAGAAGCGTTGAATGGCAAACAACCCATGAGTTAGTTTTAATTTTATTAATTTTGATATTATCTTTTGTTTGCTCTCATATTAGTAGAGGATTTAATTTTCTGCTATGTTATTTCTTTTATTTCTTTTTATCCTTTTTCTTTTATATTTTTCATGGATGTTAGTTTCATATTGGATGGATCAGAATCAGAGAAATCGTCATAATCAGGAAATGTACAATTTTAAATGCTTATATTATGTACATTGGGGACAATGTACAATTTTAAGTGTGGGGATGGGTGTATTGAAGTTTTAACAATTTTCTTTAAACTTATTATAATCCTAATTATAAATTTTATAAACTGATGTCTTGAATTGATTGAATATGTCCATAAATGTTATATGTCCTTGCTGAATATTGATTTGAATTGGTGTGCAAAAGGACGAAGGTTAGAATAAAATTAGTTTTCTAAGTCATATTTTTCGTGATCATTGAAATTTTCAAGTTGAATGAAATTGTTTATTATTTCCACACATAATACCCATTTTTTTAATGAGCTTTTGAGTCTATAGAGCAAATTTCAAAAAAAAAATTAAAGCTCTTGTTATTCTTTCATGTGTGTGTTATCATTGCACAGTAGGATAATTCTAGAACTTGCTTTTATTATGCATATTGAGACCATATTTGTTGAATTAGAAGCATTAATATGATGAAGGCATTTAGATTTACTAACTTGCTTAGCCTATTTCTTTGAAATTACCATACCCAAAATTTACCTTTAGGAATAACCAAGTTAAGCATTATCCTTTTTCATTGTTTAACATCAAAATATAAACCTTTATCTTATTTTTCTTTGAAGACCTTTTTATTGTTTTGAATTTATTTGCATTATTTACTTATTTGAGAATTGAAATTCATGAAAGGTCTAATATTTTTTGAATTGTGATACTGATTGGAATATTGTGAAAAATAAAGGTATTAAAAAAAAGAAAGAAAAAGAAAAAGAAAAAGGAAGGAAAAAAGAGAAAAAAAGAATAAGTTTCTGGTATCCATAGACTTGTATTGAAAGGACTTATGTATACTTATAAACAAGTCTAGTCTTAAAATATATTGTGTAGTAAATTTCCTTCAATTCAACTTTTTATTATCCTAATGATACCATACCTAAGCCCTATTACAATACTATAAAGAGCTTTTGATTTTTATTTATAGTTTGTACATAAGTGGTGGAAATGTGATTTTATTGCAAAACTATGGTAAGAGTTTTACGATGCATTGATTAAGAGTTTTACGATGCATTGATTAAGAGTTTTGTTGCTTTTCACCCTAAACACTTAAATGCATTAAGTGAAATCTTGGTGAGGGTGTACAGAGATATGCTTTTGATTTTAATGCAATTGTGATGTGATTATTATTAATATTGCTTAGGAAGTTAATCTTAGGACAACTTGACTCTAATTATCTGTTAATGTGATCCAATAAGATATGATGATGTATAGTATGAATGGACAGGTTGAGATTGATGATGGATTGATGTTGTAAAATTTATAATATTGATTATGGTTTGCTTGAGGACAAGCAAAAAATTAAGTGTGGGGATGTCTGATAGATGGATATTTGAATATATTTTACCACCCATATTTGATGTATTTTGCTTGATATTTTATATTTTTATTGTATATTTGTTACTTAATGTGCTTCGAGTGTGTTTCTAGGTTATAATTACCTTCACAAATTTAAAGGAGAAGAATTTGGGCAAAAATGTGACATAAAACAAAAAAATAGCAATCTGGAATGAGTGTATGGTTATGCACTTTTGCAATTTTCAGGCAATAAAAACCATAATTTTTAATATAAAAAGACATTTTCAGTGGCTAATGAAAGGAAGAGACTTTTGGAGTCGATTTCTAGACTTGGAGAAATTCTAAAATGTACAAAACCATGTAAGTCCTAAAAACTAGTTTTAATAAAAAGACATTTTTAGTGGCTAATGAAAGGAAGAGACTTTTGGAGGTGATTTCTAGACGTGGAGAACATCCAAAAGGGACAATTTTAGTCTAGAGAAGAGGAAACACAAAGATATCATCGAAAGATCCATCGGAATTTAAGATCAAGCCTCTATATCATAAGAACATTCAATAGAAGACAATCAGGGAGATTCAAAATTATGATTCCATTGTTTTCGATTCGTTTTTCTTTCATTATATGTTTGATTTCTTATTCAATCATATGTAACTAAACATCCAATTAGTATTTAGGTCAAATGAGATGATTTGATTCCTTTATTAATGCAATTGGTTTGATTAATTATTGTGATTTGATTACTTGTTTTATTGATAATCTGATTTCATACGTAGAGATTGAGAAATCTTAGTGTGAATAGATTTACCGTAATCATAATGAGTTGAATGCAACCCTATAGATAGGATAACATAAATTCTCTAAATTAGGGTCAAACCTAATAGAGGGACTCATAAATCAGTAATGCAATCCTATAAGATTTAACCTGAGTAATTCGGTTAGAGACTATAGGATTAGTTTTTAATAGATTCAAGGTCAGCTACTAGCATATCATAGGAGTCTCCACGGTCCCATTAATCAACAAACAATTGCATAATAAAAGATCAATCTGTTAAGGGTTTAAAGGGATTCTGTTTTCTCTGTGTTCATTATTGTTTTCTATTTCTTTAATTGTTTTAGTTTTTATTATCTTTTTATTAAAATCTAAAATCAATCCTTAGGCTAGATAATAGGGGAAGGGTAATTCATAGTCTTCGTGGGATCAACTTGAACTTGCCAGTACTAGCTACAACTACACCGTGCACTTGCGGTTATTACAATATTGACCACCTAACACAAAACAGGTCAATCAGGTCTCATGATCATATCCCTTGATCATGACTTGATTTAAACCATTGTTAACTTTATAAAATTCTCATGGGTGTTCTTTAAGTACGATGTTATTCTTTTTGCTCAATATTTTTAGAAATATTATGACTTGGGAGCTTTATCCTATACCTTGCAAGCTTAGTTCGAGGATCTTCTCCACTTGTTTTCAGTATCCTATAAGAATGTAGCACCACTATGACTATGTCTTTAAGAGATTCTAGTGAATACTTAGGTGGCTTATATTAATCATCTAAGGTTTGGTCTATGTAGTTCAATAAATATATATAGACCTAAAGGTATACATATATATATATATATATGTGTATGTATGTATGTATATATAAAGTAAACAAGAAGGGAAATTTAGGCTTGCTAATTTTAAAGATCTTATTAGCAAGTTTAAAATTTGCCTTTTATTTGAGTAAAATGCCCCTTGAAGTCTAAAAGAGCATGCTTCCCCAAGCTTAGGGAGATAAGCACATATTTTAATAGCTTCAAGAATGGTATGTGGTTTCCCTTCAATAACTTGAACAACAATATCATCAATAATAAAGGCTTGAGCCCCATATAGTTATACTTATATTCATAAGGAATTATTGTCTTATTTATGGTGACTTTGTATATATAGATTTACCATTAACAACTCTATTAAGGTGTATACTCTAATTTAAGCTTACAAGCAAGTAAGTGGGAAAATGCCTAAATGCACGACCAAAGATAGGTTCATCCTTCTTAAATATGGGTACACACGAGTGGAAGAAGGGTTTCATCTCTCTGAGCCTAAAAGATGGAAGCTGATAGGGATTTAAGTCTATGTGAGGGGACATAAGTCTTTTCTTCTCATAAGACAATAAATTTTCACTTCCTCTTAAGGTTGAAATGCATAATAGAGACATTTCTCAAGGTTGATGTTTCAAAAAAAGTAACACGGAGGTTATTTTCCCTTTTCTTATACTTATCTTTAGGTTTTTCAACTTCTTAGTGTTGTTTTATTTGATGAAAACATGAATTTGTCAAACTTGTGAATTTTTAATGGCCTAGATTTAAGAAATCCATAAACTTTAGTTATTATTAATGACCAGCTACTCCCTTCTTCTTGACTATTGACAAGAAAATATTCTTTATTTTATTTTCTAATTTTTGTTTTCTTTTATACTTTAACTTTTTTCTTCTCTTCTTTGGCACGTTAGATCATGCATAATGACTTCTAGTAAGAAATTAAAATGATTAGCTTAATATAGCTCATCATTAACTACAGTTTGCATATTTTCATTTAAGGTTGAGAAAACAAACTCTCTATACCTAAAGATTAATTTACCTCCATATGTATTTATAATTATTCTAACTATAATAAGGAAAAGCATACATAAGATTAGAGATTCTTCATTGACTTCTTCCATATCAAGGATGTAAAAGTTAGCTTGTAAACTAAACATATCAATTTTAATCAATACATTTTCTCTAATAACTCTAGGGTGTTTAATAGATTTATCTGCCAATTGCATTATCATCCTAGTAGGTTCTAGTCCTCTCAACCTAAATTTCTTAAGCATAATGTAAGACATCAAATTCATACTAACCCTAATTTTGCTAATGCCTTACTTATAAGACATTAATACTATTACAATAAATCATAAAGCTACTTGAATCTTTTATCTTCATTGGTTTAATGTATTGGACGATGTTATATTGCCTTCATTTCATTTGATTTCTAACTATTCCTCCTTTATAGCTTCCTCCTTTGTCTCTTCCATATCTACATCTTGGACGTTGACTTCTTTCTTCATTTGATTAATCAAATCCTTCCCATTCCTTAGGGTGATTGCCTTTATATATTCTTTAAGATTTGGCACTATGTTACTAGGTAATGTCTCTTGGGTCTTTCAGCTACACTCATTTGAGTTTCAAAGTTTTGAATTAAAGCCTCTTAATTCTAAAATCGAGTTTCAAATGTAGATATGAAATTCCTCTTCGATTCCTCTAAGATTAACTTCATTTTAAAGTATTAAGATTTTTAAAATCCAAGTGGAGGCTACCTTTGAGTTATTTAATTACTTAGAAGAAATGTTGGTGATTCCTCCACTTTTGAATTGTATATTTTAATATAGAGGTTATTTTATCTCTAGAAGCTCCCTATATAGTTAAGTTGCTCCCCTGGTTCAGCCTTATGGCTTCCATTTTGACAATCAATTTTATGATGTCCTCCCTCATATAGCTTAAAACTTATCACTTAAGTCAGTTTTGTCAGTAAACTCAAGTTGTCAAGCTTTTATGTTAAAACCTATACTTGAGTTATCGACGAAGTCATTACATCTACATTATACATACCTAATGGTTTATTGTTTCTTATCTTTCCTAATTTCAACTAATAATTATTCTCATCTCTTTAATAATCTCAAAGTTGACCTCTAAAGTCTTTCTATTAAGTATTCCACCAGTTATTACATCAATTATCTACTTTATAAAATAGATGAAACCATTATAGAATTTCTAGCATTAATATTGGTAGGTCACGTTGTAGTCACTTTCTCAACATATCTTTATATCTCCCCCATATTTCGTAGAATGTTTCATCATGAAATAGTAAGTAGGTAGAGACATCTTTCCTTAACTTAATAGTCTTTTTAAAGGAAATATTTGGCTAAAATATATCTACTAGTAGACTCCAAATAATGCATTTAACCAATACTTAGCTTGATCCATTAGTAAAAATGGAAAAAACCTTATTTGTATTATATCTTTAACAGCCTTATCAATATTAAAGATATTAAAAATCTTTTTAAAAAATTGATGATGTGTACATTGACATCTTCATCTAGTAATCCATTAAATTGATTATACTGTAGCAACATTTAAATCACATTTGACTTTATCTCAAAGTAGTTCAGATTGATTAAACATCTATAACTATACAGGACAGAGGGTTCAAAGTACTTGACTATGGTCAATCGGAAGCTATAAATAATCATTAGATAACGAGATGGCCTAAAGCATTAGTTAAGGAAATGGTATCAACCAAGCTGCCTAGCACGACCAATAAGAAAATATACATTAGAAATAGGACACATAACTTAGGATCAAACAGTAAAGCGTACGGACAACTCGAGGATAGGTGATCGTGCTTCGAGAGAGTAATTTCATAGCCTAGGAATTTATATTTGTCTAGATTATAGAGATTTTCCAAGCTTACTGACTCCTGAATGCAAAGATGATGGAAGGGGGAATCTTTAACTAGACGTTACTTAAATTTGAATTCTCTATTTGTTTTGATTGATATTGATTTATTCTTTTAGTTAGATTTTATATCGTTTTATCAACTATCCATCCATCAATCAATTTATTGGTGTTTAATTCTTTAACGAATTAGGAGTATAAATTGATTAGCTTCCACAAGAGATTCGTCACTCTATTTATTATTATATTGTAAGTAATTATTTTGTAGAATACAAACAAGGCAATAAAATTTTGACACCATTAGTAGAGAAATAATTGGTGTTTAGAAAATTCAAAAACTTTATTTTTTTATTCATTTATATTCTTCTCAATTTATTTTGATTTCAAGAGTTAATTTTGTATACGACAAGGAATTATTTTATACTTTAATTTGAATTCTTAGCTATATTTGTGTAGTTATTTTTTATAATTAAAAACTCTATAAAATCTAGGTCAAGTATCCTCTGAAAATAATCTATCTTTGCTTATACTATTACAGAAAGTTTTCAAATATATATTAAATATCGATGATAACACACTAAACAAATGAAATATGTTGGATTTAGCAATTTGTAGAGAAAATATAAGAGATGACGAAATGGGTTTAATTTGGAAATTAAGAAATTTTTGTTTCAATTTTAGGAATTAGTGATAAAAATAAAATATGAGAGATGAAGGATTCAAACACCAAATATAAGTATTTTAAATGATGGTCATTATTCTTTTCACCATAAAATGAATTTTTTGGAAAAAAAAAAGACAAAAGGGTTACGTCATTTAGACGATAAAAGCCCGATGCCTTGACCTTTAAGCTTAAGCCAGAACAAAAGCTGCACGTGCTCCTTTTGCCAACACCTACAATATTCCTTCATCTGTTTTCCACTTTTTCTTTCTCAATCTCACATTATCACAATCAGCATCAGTCCCTGTAAGGCTCTCCTTCCTCTGTAATCCTATTCAATCTTCGATTCAATCTTGTGATCATTGGTTTAATAAGGTCATGTTTTTAAGTTTACCATATATGCATCTATCTGCTTTTCTTTAATCTTACAGCCAAACACATCATTTGATTAATTGCGGGTTATATGTATAGATGGGTTGTACTGCAAGGGACAAGCATGTTCGTGCAAATCGAAAGGTCCGATCGGCGAGACCCGAATTTGAGCCCTGTTGCTATGCATCGTCGATGTCGAAGTCCGTTCTCCAATCGGGTCTTAAACCTTTTGCTTATAACACGGGTTTGCTCGATCCCAACCATAACAACTCGAGTGGTAATATTGATGAGAACGGGTGGGGTTATTGTACTGAGGAACAATTAGAGGAGATATTGTTGAAAAATCTTGAATTTTTATATAAAGAGGCCATTGATAAGCTTGTTTCTTTGGGTTATGATGAGGATACTGCATTACAAGCAATTCTGCGGAATGGGCATTGCTATGGTGGCATGGATGTGCTGACTAATATATTGCATAACTCGCTGGCCTACCTGAATAATAATTCTGGGAGTAGTGATGGGTATTCGGATGAAACTGAGCTTACTTTTAGTGATCTTCGGCAATTGGAAGAGTATTCCCTCGCAAGTATGATTTGTTTGTTGCAACAAGTTAGGCCACATTTGAGTAAAGGTGATGCTATGTGGTGCTTGTTAATGAGTGATCTTCATGTGAATAAAGCCACCACAATCGAAATTCCCATGCCTAATGCCTCTGGGGTTGGCTATTCTCCTGCACAGAATAGTGTAGATAATGTTGGTGGTAATGTGGTTGATAATGGTGTTGGCGTCGTTGCACCGGCTCTCTGTAGATTTCATGGAGGGTGGGGATTTGGAAATGGCAGTGGATCTGAGTTTGCTGTTAATGGGTTTTTATCTTACAGTCCGGATCTATCTCTACCAAAGGATGTTGAGTGTCCTAAGAGGTTTAATCTTTCACCTTCTATGAAGTCTTTGTTGAAGAGGAATGTTGCAATGTTTGCTGCTGGGTTTAGAGCTAATTCAACACAGATCCAGATACAGTCTCAGGCACCACTGCAGGCTTGTGTGAGTGGTTTATCAGGAAGTGCAGCTTCAGTGGTGAATGGTGGTGGAATTCCAGTCGATAAGTGTGAGGACTCTCAGAATTTGAAGAACCAAGATGGGGTTAGTTCAGTCTTGAGTAAATTTCGTGATCTGAATCTGGATGAGAATTTGGAGGTTGCTGGAGAAGATCAGAAAGATGAAATGATAATGAACTTGGTACATCAGGTTAAAGATTTGGAAAGACAACTAAAGGACCGTAAAGAGTGGGCACATGAGAAGGCTGTTCATGCAGCTAAAAGACTTAGTAATGATTTAACAGAACTTAAAATCTTGAGAATAGAGCGGGAGGAGATTCAGCGGTTGAAAAAGGGAAAACCAACTCTTGATGACTCAACAATGAAGCGGTTGACAGAGATGGAGAATGCTTTGAGAAAGGCTAGTTCCCAAGTGGACCGAGCGAATGCTGCTGTGAGACGACTGGAGACTGAGAATGCTGAAATTAGAGCTGAGATGGAGGCTTCTAAGTTAAGTGCATCTGAGTCAGTGACAACATGCTTGGAGGTTGCAAGGAGGGAGAAAAAGTGCTTGAAGAAGCTTCTGGCTTGGGAGAAACAGAAAACTAAATTGCAGGATGAGATTGCAGATGAGAAAGAAAAGATCAAGGAGTTGCAAAGATGCTTGGAAATAGTTCAACAAGCTCAAGAAGATGCTGAGGTGCGTTGGACTTTTGTTTTTTTTTTGGCTTGGCTTATATTTTGATGTTCCTTGTTTCCCAAGCCTCTTGATCCCTAAGCTTTGGGCTTTTACACCAATAGCAAATCTTTGGGTTAAATTTCCTCGATCCTCAAATGGCTTATTCATTTAGGTATGATAAAGCTAGTGCAAACCTGTGGGTAATTTTTATGCAAAGATGATCACTTACCTTTTTTGAAGTGAGAACTCCTTTTATATAGGAGAGGCAAGATGATCTATGCCCTACACTAGAATCAATCTTGTTTACTCGGAAGGTTGCACTTTGATTCATGAGTTCCTCCGTCTTATTTCAAGAATTGGTTTGGCCACTTCCAAAACGGGATTGGTTGAGCCACCTACTTGAAGAGGGTTGTGTTATTTTTGTGAGAAGTATCATTTGCCCTTGTTGGTCTTAAGTAAGATTGAGAAGTTTCTTTAAGTCCAAAGTACTTCGTGTTTGCTTGTGGCCTGTACATTGCGTATCTACGGTTTTGCATCTTGTCGAGTGAGAGACATAAAGTCTGTGACTCTACATCCTTTTGAGCACAAGATCACATGTTTGCATATTGCTGTGGGAGATAACAAGTTTGCATATGTACATCTTGTTGAGCATGAGATTGCATATATATTAATATATGACTCGTTGAGAGCGTGAGATCACATTTTTACAGCTATGTATCTTGACAAGTGTGAGATCATATATTTATGGCTTTGTGTCTTTTCAAGCACAAGATCGCATGTTTACAGCTCTACATTTTGTCGAACTTGAGATTGCATATTTAGCTCTACATCTTGTTGAGTTTGAGATTGCAAGTTTGCAACTCTGTGACCTTTCGAGTGTAAAAGCACATTTCTTCGACTTTGCATCTTGTTAGTGCAAGACTACATGCTTGTGTCTTGAAGAGCACTAGATCGCATATTTGCGGCTTTGCATCTTGTTTTGTGAGACAAAAAGTTTGTGACTCTGCATCCTTTTAAGCACAAGAATAAATGTTTGCATCTTGTCGAGTGTGGGACTGCATGTACGTGCATATGCCTTGTTGTGCATGAGAAAGCATGTCTACAACTCTACATCTTCAATGCAAGACCTTATATATGCGACTTTACATCTTGTTAAGAGTAAGAATGCATATATATTTTTCTGCGTCTTGTCAAGTGCAAGATCAAATGTTTGTGACTTTGTGGCCTTTTTAGCGAGAGACCATATTTTTGTGGCTTTGTGTCTTGTTAAGCATGAGATCACATGCTTTCATCTTGTCAAGCGAGAGACAAAGTCTATGATTATGTATTATTTTGGGTATTTATGAGCCCGAAGCAATATGTCTAGAACTCTGCATCATGTCAAGTTGGAGACTATTAGATTGCGTGTCTGAATTTTTATGGGTGCAAGATTGTTTAATAGAAAGCTTACGTATTATAGGAGCATCAAATTTGCATCTTTTGTAATGCAAGATTGCGTATTAATGAGTCTACATCATTTGGAGCACGAGACTACTTACGAGTGAATTTACGTATTATGGGGGCACAGACTGCGTGCGAACACGTCTCTATCTTTATAGATGCAAGATTGCATATGAGTGAATCTGCATATTTCATACCATGAGACTACATATTAGCAAATTTATATCTTTTGAGATGCAAGATTGTGCGTGAGCGAAGCTGCATCTTTTAGGTGTCAAGACTGCTGAAGAGTGAGTATATGCATCTTTGTGGGCGCAAAACTATGTACTAGCAAATCTGCATCTTGTAGGGGCTCAAAATTGTGTATGAGCAGGTCTGCATTTTATGGCATGATACTGTTTAATAGTAAGTATGTTTCTTATGTGGTGGCACAACTATTATGGACTGTATCTGCAAGTTTTCTTTGGCCAAGTTACTCATGAGTTAATTTGCATATCTTTGGTTATACAAGTACTTGTTGCATATCTGTCTGCATTGAGTCAACAAAACAACTGCTATACTATAGATCAACAAAAATAAAACGAGCATATATTTGCAGACTATTTCGACCAGCAACCTTACTGATTATTGCAAATTGTCCAAGGTGTTTAAGTTGAGTGTGGAATTTTCTCTCCGGTGATTGGTTTTTTGAGGTCGAGTTCTTCATAGTATTCATCATTTTAAAATAAAATAGAAATCAACAGAGTTGGCCATCGTATTCTCACTTGTCATTGCATCATGGACTTCTTCGTCTGTAAGCTTTGGGATTTCGGGCTTATAGCAGATCGTTGGACTAGTCTTGATCCTTTGGTAACTTATTCTTTTAGGCCTGAAAGCAGCGTCTCTGCTTCTCCTCCGTAAAGACTTGGATGGTAAAGTGAATGCAGGCCTGTAGATAATTATTGTGCAAAGATGAATTGTGCTTAAACTGGATTCAGTATCAATTTGGATTTTCTTATGCTTGCTTGCTGTTAATCAAAATTCATTTATTGCGACTGCTGCTGTAATTTCTTCTATTGCTTGGCAGATTCCTGTCCAAAGTCTAATAATAGCCACGGGTTCCGTTGCTGTACCCAGTTATTAATTGCAATCTTATTGCAGGTGAAGTGGAGGGAGGAAGTAAAGGCGAGAGATCAAGCTTTGACCCGAATGGAGGAAGAAAGATTTTCCAAGGAGGCAGCTGAGGCTAGTAATAAAAGGAAACTGGAGACCTTGCGTCTAAAAATAGAGATAGATTCCCAGCGCTATAAGGATGATGTCCAAAGACTTGAGCAGGAGCTTTTGCGTCTTAAATCATCTGCAGAGTTGAGTGAATTGAATCTTGAGTCCGTAGGAATGCCAGAGAGGACAATGCCACGTGGAGAGACAATTGCCAAGCTGCTTCATGAATTGGACAAACTGGAGGCTTCATCTGATCAGGGAGCCAATAGTAATAGGGAATGCATAATATGTGCAAAGGAGGAAGTCTCTGTTGTTTTCCTTCCATGTGCTCACGAAGTTCTTTGTGCCAATTGTAGTGATAATTATGGGAAGAAGGGTAAAGCTAGCTGCCCAAGCTGCCGTGTTCCAATTGTGCAGAGGATCCGTGTCTTTGGTGCTTGTTCATAGGCCAAACCAAAGTTAAACATGCCCATTGCTTTTGATGTTGTAATCACTCATATTTCATGGCAAGCATCTAGTACAATAGGGGTGAATTTTCTCATAATATTGCGGCTTTTTTAAAGTCAAAATATTCGTAAAATCAAGTAAGATTTACTTTAGAGGTAAAAGTTGAAGACTTATTTGCATTTATCATGCAATTATGAAATACTCTTTAATTGCAATTATTTTTTTATATCAATTATGCTCATATTTTTCGTGGTTCGTGATTACTATGTAAGTGTTCTTTTAATCAATATTTCATCGCGGTAATTGAGGTGGACAGCTTTTTCCGCACATGTTTCAACCAAAGCATCAAAATGGAATAAAAAATGTATCAACACATTTATATTTTAATATTTGTAATAATAAGCATAGTTCAAGAAACCTTAGAAAAGTTTACTGATTTTTAAAATTTTCAATACAAATTTTAGAATTTTTAAAATTTTCAAAAAAATTCCTTTTAAATATTAGATAAAAATTAACAAAATTCATATAGTATGAATATCTATTGTGGAGTAATTAAATACCATTTCACATGCAAATAAATAATTTATTATAATTATCTTTAATTATTAATTTAAGTCAAATTTAATTCGTTCGGGTCACGGGTAAAAGCTGAGTTAGGTTATCATATTAGAGACATTAATTAGTTCATATTTAATGTGTGTTTCATCGTTATTTTTTAACTCAAGTCTAAGAGAAAGTGTTTTTCTCGAAAAAAATGAAAATTAGAAGCTCTTTGAGAATTTTAAAGATTGAGATTTTTTTTCAAAGTTTTTTCAACTACAGGTAAATTCTATGTCTTATACCATAATAATAATAACTACAATGATTAATTATGAAAGTAATATTGCTACCAATCTTTTTCCCTAAAATTATATAGATAGAAATTAGTTTTTTTTTAAATAAAAAAGTAAATATAATTCATTGCTAAATTAAAATGTATAATAAGAGAAGTTCAAAATCTATTTGTACAAGTGCTTAGAAATTAAACATAACTATTTTACAGCTCTATATATAATGGTAAGTACAATACAAGTTAATGCTCCCTTATGTTAACTCAAAAGATAGATTGAGACTTCAGAATCAAGCTTGTCTTAAGACATTGCATTCACCAAAGTTGTCACTTGGAGCTTAGTAAAAAACTTGCTCAAACTAGGATTTATATCCAAGCTGCCATCAACAGACATTATTATGTTCCTTTCTCTCCATATATGATCCATCGTCATACCTAGGCTAGCTTTAAAGAGGTTATTGTTTGCTTTGTGTATTATTTTAGTTGTAAAAGCCCATAACATAATGCCTGACCATTTTATAGTTGTGCATTGTGTGTTGAAAAGTTTCAGAAACTCCTACCATAGTATATTGGAGAAAGGACACTCAAAGAAAAGATGATTATGACATTCTTGAGCTTCTCTACACAAAACATAGTTATGACAATCAATTGTAAACTTGATTTATGTCTCAGTATAGGAAAGTGACATAGCACCCTGGAGAGAGTTGATAATGATAACAGGCAGGTTTATAACCTCCTTGATTTACCAAGGGTGTCGTAAAAGTGATCCCAAGTCATTTCCTTAATCTTGGCCTCATTATTGACCACCTCACCATTGGAATATTTTAGGGAAAGAATTATTCCCTTATTTCTTCTTCCTTAAACAATGTTATAAAAGAACTTAAAAGTTCTTTTCCCCTTCTCTCAACCATAATGTTCTGGACTTTTGTCTCAACTATAAGTTGTAAATTTGCAAAGTCTCATAATATCTTTTCAGCTTTACATCTTCTTTGGTTCTCAAGTTAGGATCATGTGGATTAGTAAAGAGAGCATTCTAAGTTGAGATTAGAGCCTCTAGTGTTTGTATTTTATCAAACTATGGGGGGTTTGGACTATTCTTCGGAAGTTTCTTGCATTCATCTTTGATTACCTTTAAATTCATCACGCATTTATATCATAAGTGCCTTTGCAATCAATATTTAAGGAGTGGTTGATTCGCATGAAAGAATGGTAATAGAAATGGGAATAAATATAGTGAGGAATAAGAATGAATATTATCATTATAATTATGATGGTTGGTTAAGAGGAAGGAATGATTATCATTACCATTGACAGTGGTTAGTTTGAAAAAAATATTGAGAAATATAAATTTATTATATTTTAATTAATTAATTAATTATAATTTAATTAATTATATTGTAATTAATTAATTACAATATGTTGATTAATTAAAATATTGTAATTAATTTTAATTAATTATATTGTAGCTAATTAATTAATTATATTTTAATTAATTAATTAATAATAACACATCTCGAAGTGCATCATATTCAATTAAAGAAGATCGAGTCCTATGCTTTGTATATCTTAATGTTTCACAAGACCCAGTTGTTGGTACAGATCCATCTACGACTAAGTTTTGGTCTCATATCACAACTGAGTATCATCAATTGCTACCAAATTTTATCACTACTGTTTGGCCTTGGAGATCTCTACAAGCTCGATAACAAACCATAATGACAGTTGTTGGAAAATTAAGAGGATGTATTTGAAAAATTGAAAACCTAAATCCAAGTGGTGCTTTTGAACAAGATATTGTAAGTACTTTATTTATTTATTTATTTTTACTTTGTACGAATTTAAGTGTGTTTGATTTATTCCTTAAAATCTAACTTAAGTTACAAGGTTATATTGCAGCTTGAGAAAGCAAAAGATTTACTCATTCAAGATCCAAATTTTAAAAAAGGTTTCAAATTTGATCATGTATAGTCAATCCAAAAAAATATGGAGAAATATGCTAATACTAGCAAAGAGAAAACTCTTGGTCATCGAAAACAATCTAACTGCAATGAAATGTCACAGTCTGAATCCCAAAAGCCATATAAGTCAATAAGATCATTATCATTTTGTATTGATTTACACAATGATTCTGAAAATGAAGATGAATTTACTTAAATAATGATGCAGCTGATTGTCCTATTAGGAGGAAGAAAGAAAAAATGAAAAAGGAACAAAATGAGAAAATGAAAAACGTTTTTACATCCATGAATAAAGAAATCAAAGGAATGTTTCGTGAAAGTCAATATCTTCTCGAAAAAAATTATGAACTTTAGTTGTTACGAGCTCAAAATGAGGCCAAAAAATTAGAGTTACGACAAAGACGGGAAGAGAATATGACTTTATGCAAAGATCTAGATTCCATCAAAGATTCAGTGATGAGTGAAACTTTCAAGAATAAGCAAATGAAAATTTATGCAAAAAGAGCTCATAAAAGGAGAACCTCAAGGAAGAGTTGACTCATTTAATGACTTTAGCCAATATTTTAATTTTGGAGAACACGGGAATGACATTCCAAACTATTCATTATTTACGTTAAATTAATATTTTCAAGTTCTTTAATTTTACTTTTAATTGGTTGTTGTAATTTTAATTTGATTGTAATCTCGAGTTTGGTTGTAGATGTAATTTGTTTTAGTCTGGTTGTAATTTCAAACATTTTCGTTGGTTTTAATTTTTAAAAAAATCAATGATATGGTTTATTTTACTTTTAAGTTTATGTACCATTTATTTAAATTTATTTTTTATTCTTAAAATATTTTATTAATGAATTTATACCAGTTATAAATAAGAATTATAAGTAAATATTAAAAAATTAATATTATATTCAATATTGATGTCATTTTAAAGATCTTAATGAGATCTTTGTAATAATATATTTTGTATAAAGTAGTATACATTTTAAATTTAATTACTTAACAAATTATGTAAATAGATCAAAATATGAGAATGATATAAAAGGAATATGTAAATAAAAAAAAGGCCAAAGATGTCATTTTATAACTTTCAGTGCATGAATAGTTTCATTACACCAAAATGGTGGTCTTGGGAATCTAACTTTGGTGCGGTACTTGGAGTGTTAGAGATGACCTTAGAAGCAATGTTACGAATATCGTATCGGACTTGGTATCGAATTGGGTTCTGGTATAGTACTATACCGATATCGGTCAATACCGGATAAAAAATTGCAAAATAGTTCATTGTCATATTGTATAGTTGTACTGTATATTTTTAACCTAGTCTCTAAAAATCAAAATAATAAATAATAATCACAATTAATATAAAATACCAATAATTTTCAGATATTTTACATATAAATAATAACCACAATTTATATGAAAAAAGACAATCATTATTAAAATATAAAATTAAGAATAATATACAGTATTTAAAATATTACAATTTTAATTTTCATTATATAATAAATAATAATTACATTAAAATCTCTAATAAAAAGAATAATAAATATCCTTAACTTTCAAATTATTATAATTTACAACAAGAGTTCATGATAAGGAAACA
>JANQAP020000135.1:199806-211758 GCA_026874005.2 Erythroxylum coriaceum
GTCACTACACAGTTAAACACTCCTAACCCGATCCAATTTACCAAAATACCCTTCCCATAGGTAAGGGGATGTTACATTTGGTCTCCGCCTTCGACACATTACCACCTCAGAAAACCATGATGGTTTCGTATTCTAACCCTTTTCTTTTCATTTTTGTTAGTATTTTGTTCTTTTGCCTTCCATATATTGTTTCATTCCCCCTTATGTGTTTGTTTGTCTCCTTCTCACATTGAGGACAATGTGTTGTTAAAGTGTAGGGAAGGTTTTGTAATATGTTTGCATTGATTAAATCACACAATTAAAATAAATACGGAATAAAAATAATAAAAATAATAAAAATAAAAACACCCCCTTTTTTCGCAGTTGAATTTTCTCTCCTTCCTCCTTGCCACTGTAGCTGATGTGACAATTTAATAAACTAGTTTTTGTCCACTGATACTATTCATGTAACCTTACTATTCACACCCAGCTTCTTCTTCTTCCCGCAACTGCTGTCTTCCTACAGCTGCTTCACTCTTCTGCTTCAACGTTCCAGCTGCTTCAATTTCGTGAGTGGAGTGCCACCAGCTGCAATGTTTTTCTTTCTAACTTTCATGCCTAACCAACTTTCTTCATTGCACCAGCTGTCACGTTTCTCCAACTGCTTGGTCCACCAGCTGTTACGTGTGTGTGGAGTGGAGAGTGTCTAATGATGGTGCAACGTAAGTTGGTGAGGAGTCAGGGCTGTGAGGGTTATGCGTCAGTGTAGAAGACGGTTGCTCCCCTCTTCTTTTTGTCTCTCTGGTGTAACGTGAGTGTGTGAGTGGAAGAATGCGTTCTGGAGTCTATTTTCGTCTATGGAGGCTGGGTTTTTACGGAGGTTGTTGACATGAAAATGGGGTTGTACAAGACTTGAGTAATGAGTGGAGTTGTATGCTTCGAAAGTCAATAGAGGCAGCGTTGTTGTTTTATGCATGAGTGGTGGAAGGATGGAGGCTAGGTTTGTCTTCATGTAAGGCTACTGCATATGTTTGTGGAAAATGAAAACAACTAGATGGAGGCTAGGTTTGTCTTCATGTGTAGCTTGGGCTGGATGGAGGCTGCTTTGGCTTTGAGTGGCGTTAATAAAGGCTTGTGTTTGAGTGGGGACTGCTTTTGGAGTGAAGAATGAGATGTTTCAAGGTCAATTTCGATAGTGCATAAAACATAAACGGTGACGATTTAGGAGCTCAAATTTTATCTGTATCTTTGTCTTTGAGTTAGCTTCAATATGAGACTGGAATAACGGGAATTTATTTCTCCTGAATTCCAGCTTAGAAAAATCTACAATTAGTCCCAAAAAATCCGTCAATGAGTCAAGAGTTTAAGTATGAAATTTCAGAATATTTGGCTAAACCAATCTCGAGATAAAAATCTCATAATGACTAAAGGTCAAGTCTGTCAAAAACTCAAAAATAGTGCAATTCGAATCTATTTGTTTCATTTTTGCATTTTACATCAACGAACCTCGAATAATGCTAAAACATAATAAACCAACTATAGATGAACATAAAATGAACATAAATGACTCTGAATTAAGTCCTATAGATATATGAAAATATGAGTGTATCACCTTACACTTCTAACATGTAACTTAAGGCTACAAATATATTGATTAGGACTTTATATGGTGTGTGTTTATGAAGTTGTTATTATACTATTCTCCTTGTATCTTCTTCCTCACGGTAATAATAAAAGTGTATCACCTTATTCCTGGACGTAGGCCATAAATTGGCTAAACCATATAAATTATTTTTTTCTTCATTTATTTTCTTCTTGTATAGCTTTCATGCAACAATTAGTAACAGAACAATTAATTAATATCTCATCATCATAAAATTTGAATTTAATATTAGTTGATAAATTATAAAAACTAGATTTTTATAAAAACATACCCAATTCATCTCACTCATAAGTATTATAGAGAAAAATAATATTAAAATTAATAATTTATATCGTTTGAGTTTTTTAGTTTTTTCATATATTTCTTACTCATCAAATTTTTAATTTACCTTAAAATGAGTATAATTTTCTTATCAACTTTGATTACATTAATCTAATATTTCTTATAGATTATATAAATTGCATATCAATTAAATAGTCGAAATAGAGCTTTTGGCATTAAGCCATGTAATAATATCTGGTACAAATAACTCCACTTACTATATGCACGTAGCAAAACCAAATGTCATCTTGACAAAGAGATCTTAATTTCATGTAAACAGAATGGAATTTATTGCTGTCAATTAGAATTAAAACAAGCAAGTGTTTAGGATTTCTACAACTTCACAAAAATTAAATCAAACAAGAAATAAACATTTTCCCAATGTGCATCTTCCCCATAGAGTCAGATCTGAACAACTTATTGATCTATAACAGAAGCTTGTATCTTTCATTGGCGATTTCTCATGGAAGGCCAAATGATCAAGCAGAACCTGAACCAAAACCCCTTCTTCTTGGTCTTATTAATAGTTGGGTTAGCTATTGCAGCCTTCTCATTGACGACGTCAGTCATGTACTGAACAACAGCCTTATAGAGAAAAGATTTCATTAACTAACTTTTAAAGTAGAAACAATGCGAATTCTGAACAAGAACAATTGCATAGTTTTTGTAACTTTACCTGAGCACCCAACTTGGCTACTTGTCTCGGTGGCACTTCCAGAGGAGTCTCATCTGCTCTGAAAATTCTCAGATTCGACAAGAACCTGAAGGAAACTGGCAAAACACTAATCTGATTATCGCTTATATCCATTTCTTCGAGCATGTTAAGATTCCCAATGGACCGTGGCAGAGCTCTAAGATCTGCAAAATTCTTTCCAACGTTCAGCTTCTTTAGACCAACTACAAAGCACAGATTTTCGGGTATAGACTCGAGCTCATTGAAGCTTACATCGAGCTCCTTCAAATTGGCAAGGTTGCCCATCGTAGTTGGCAATCCTTTGATTCTGTTATAATGTGCTGTTAGAATCTCCAAGCATTCAAGCTTTCCAATTGCCTCAGGAAAAGCTTTTAGTTGATTGAAATCTAGTCTGAGCTCCAATAGCGACGAGCAACTCCCAATAGTATATGGAAGTCCTTCAAGCTCATTGGTTTCCAAGTTCAATTTCTTCAAACTTGTTAGATTGCCAATTGTCTCCACCAATTGAGTGAACTCATTTGAGCTCAAATCAAGGTTTGTAAGCTTTGTTAGATTCCCTAACGTTGGAGGCAAATTTCTTAATCTGTTTGCGTGGACGTCAAGATCGGTTAAATTGATGAGCTCCCCTATGGAATCAGGAAAATTTATCAGTTGGTTTGAGTGGAGATCAAGTTTTGTTAAGTCTTTCATGCTGCTGATAGTGGGTGGTAGTGCCATTATCCGATTTTCAGACAAATCTAACCCTTTTACAGCAGATAATTTTCCAATTGATACAGGAAGCCACTCAACTTGATCCATCAACCTGCCTTTAAGATCAAGAACAACAGTTCCGCATTTTGCGTACTTTTCAATAATGGCTGCCACCTTCATTAGACTCAATTTCTCAGTTTCTTCTTCACCTGTAAACAATTATATCCGGATATTAAAGTGTGTTGTTTTTATAAAGCTGAAGCAAAATAAGTAAATAAAAGAGAGAGAAAAAAATATGTTTTTGCTGTAGAACACCTCTTTTTATTGACAGCAACAAAGCTCATTATATACAGAGCTAAAATATAACAGAAAATCCTATTTATTTGCTAACTATCACAATAATATTTCTAAACTGATTCTTAAAATCAAGCACTAAATATCATAATTAAATTTGTCTAATGTCAGTTTGACCATTTATTTCGTAATAATATATAAACCTAAGGAATTTTTCAACAAACTCCTCCTTGCCTTAAGAGTTACAAAGCTTTAATGTCAAAATAATTCATCCTCTTGATGTTGCTCAGTTGCTGCTTTTATCTCTTCATTTCATGACATGCAAATCTTCTCCATATGCCTAATTTGTCTACTTTTTTTGCATTTGATATCAGGGCTCCACTAACATTTTCTATGTGGATGATTTGTTTTCTTGCAATGTGGACATAGTGGATATGAATCATCATTGTTTCTGTTGTTGTTGTCGATCTTGTTAAAATTCCTGTTTTTGTCTCCTAAATTTTTTTCCTTTGCTAGTAGAACACCTTCAATAGTTCCTTCTTCTCTCATCATCCTCTTTTGTTCTTGTGCCTATAGTGCATGTACTAATTCTGCTAAAGACATACTTGCTAGATCCTTAGTTTCTTCCAATGCAGAAATTTTAAATTCATATTTTTCAGGTAAGGTTACAAGAACTTTTTGCATAATTCGTTCCTCAGAAAAATTCTTACCTAATAACCTCCCCTTGTTTATTATGCCGAGCAACTTGTCGGAGTGTTCTTTAATAGTTTCTGACTCTTTCATCTTCAGCATTTCAAATTCTCTGATCAAGTTGAGCACTTGCATGCTCTTTATTCTTTAATTGTCTTGGTATTCCTTTTTAAGGTAATCTCAGATATCCTTTGCCGAATCTAGATTCATAATTCTTATGAATATGATATTTGAAACAGTCCGAAAACAAGCAGGCTTTGGCCTTAGACTTCTTATTTTTCCTTTCTTGTGCTTCTTAATTTGAGTCATTGTATGATTTGTTGACAATGGAGGCACTTCATAGTCTTTCTCCACAGCTTCCCAAACATCCATAGCATTAAGATGAGCTTTCATTTGAACAGTCCAAACTTGATAGTTTTTACCATCAAAAATTGGTGGTGTATTTTGAGACAGTTGTGTTTCAATCTCCATTTTGCTTAAAGATAGTTATAATTCTTGTTGTAATTATGAGTTGTAAGTCAAGTTTGTGTTTTAGTTTCACTCATCTCATAGGCCCCCTAAGACAAAAAGCTCTGATACCATGGTGTTTTTATAAAGCTGAAGCAAAATACGTGAATAAAAGATAGGAAAAAGAATATGTTTGCTGTAGAACACTCCGACAACAACAAAGCTCATTATATAGAGCTGAAATGTAACAGAAAATCTTATTTATTTGCTAACTATCACAAGAATATCTCTAAACTAATTCTTAAAATCAAGCACTAAATACATAATCAAATTTTCCTAAGAACTGGTCAATTTGACTATTTATTTTGTAATAATCTTCAAGCCTAAGGAATTTTCCAACAAATTGAATGGAACAACTATCTAGCGAAGATCAGTACGTTGGATTTGATATTGAGGATTTCATCTGTAAATTAAATCAATGTGACAATGGTCGATGTTTTTAACTAGTTAAGAGCCAAACGGATTCTGTTGTACCACTAATCCAAAAGTACCAAGTACTGGATATAACATAAAGAAGCATACGTAAATACTTTACCTGAAAAGTAAGTTGCCTTTGTCGAAGAACTCTTCATTGCGCCTTTGGAGCTATCATTTTGTAGTTCTCCGTCTCCCTCTTTCTTGACCAAATTCTGGTCTCTAACCAAGCTTTCTTTCTCGATTTTGTTGGCCGGCAAATTGAAATCAATAACGTCCTCCGGGGTATCTCCAGAAACCAACATAGAGGCTTTCTGAATAAACTCATCGAGGGTCACAAACATCTTGTCCACTTCAACCAAGTGAAGAGCCTCTTTTCTATGCTCATGGCTTTGAATCAACACAGTGGTCCTTCTCACTTCTTGCAGAAGATAGAAGAGCTCCTCAGGGACATCTCGAGGGCGTTCCTGCTTCAAAATTTCCTGAACTTTTTCCCGCTCTTCACTCTCCGCTGTCTTGATCACGGACATGGCTGCTTCGACCTCTACAATGGAAGGTCTTGGTGGAAGTGATCTGTAGAGCCTCATGATCTCCGCTACTGTTTCTGCCAAGGCTGGGGATGGATTTTGATCACCGCTTTTCACTGCCATGACTATAGTTCCACAGAGGAAAACTTCAATGTCTTCGAAGCACTTAGCTATGACCTTTGTTTTCCAGTGTTCGAGTCTTTGTTAACCATTGACTTGAATTAAGCTGCAAGAGTTATATCTATAAAGAGCAGAGGCAAGAGATTACTAACTACTGGGGTTAACTTTTGGTTTAATTAGTCGTAGCTTAAGATATTGTTGACATTTTATCAATTCAAAGATGGGTACGGCAAATTACTATGGAAGACAAATCAAAGGTAAGAGAACCTATTCACGAGATTGACAAAGTATAAACATTAGTATGTTTCAGGTTACCCTATAAACATTCTTATCTTATGGATATCGTATTTTAATGATAATCAAAAGATTTGTCAAAAGAAGAAAAGTTTGGACTAACTTCACTCCTGACATCCTTCATGACCTATGCAATCTGGCCATGTCGCCTAGAATTTGACGGGGATATTTCTGCTGTGGCTTGTATATGGTCGCTCTTAAGTTGAGTTCTAATCTCGTGCAATGGAAGTGTTTCTGGTATTACTTGATTTATCATTATTTGGCCGACAAATGACTACAATTTTTTCATATATTACAAAATCATTAATACTAAAGGCATCCATTAAAAAAGATGTATTTAAATACGACGACTCACAGTTGTGGGAACGTCATGTTATTAGGAATAGAAATTAAGAGTGATGAACTTCTTGTTGTAAATCTAAACATGTATTCTTCACGTGAAATATGAATGTTGCGTGACTTTAATTTTGTGTTGTTTGTTATTACTCTTCAAATCAAGCCTCTTGCACGCTTAAAAAATAAAGAGAGTCCCTCCACCAGACTTAATTACATCTATAGACTCTTCGCCAATTTATTATTTGATATTTCTTCACGAACACCAAGTTAGAGCTTTGGTCAACTTTAAATAAATTGGACTCGTTTTAATAAAACAAAATTTAATTTAAGTTGTGCACTAAAATTAAAGTCAAGGTACTGGAAGTGGAATCTCATCAATACAATAAAGGAATTTCTTTTTCTTTATATTTGTCTTTAATGCCACTCTGACCAGACATTTTCTTGTACTAACAAAGAAGAAGCAAGTTAATCTTAGGCATCGATTAGTTCCATTTTGTTTTTCTTGTTGTGCTTTTTATTTTTAGTTTTTGTTTTTCTTTCAAATAAAAATAAAAACTATTTGATTCTTTTTAAAAGGAAAATGAATGAATTAATAAATAATAGAAATTACATCCCCAAAAGGAGGTTCATGGGATAAACCCTCAACAACAAAGATAGCACATTGAAAATACCTACAAAATTCTATTTTGTAAGTAGCACACGGATTAGAGGTTCAAAGAAAGGAGTAAAAAGGAACTACAATCAGTTGCAAGGTTCCTTAGTAAAATAATTTCTTGAATCCCATTGATAATCTCATTGATAACTACATCTATGGTTTGCATTAAGATTCAAACCTTTTTGCATTCCTTTCTTTCCAAATTGTTTGCACACATAGTCCCATGGTCAGTAAGTAAACAATTTTGTCAGACTTAGGAAAAGCTTGAGTTGATAACCAATGAATAATGATGGAGATAGAACTATCAGAACCAGTCCATAAGCATTTTAGTTTTAGTTGTTCCCAAATGCATTTCGAAAATGAACATGTGAAGAATAGATGATCTCTTGTTTCATCATATGTAGAACATAGAGCACAACTTCTACTTATGTCAAGGTAAGAAAGTCTATTGGTAGTATTAAGTCAATTACTAATAATAAGTCATAGGAGAAATGATACCTTGGGCAGAAGAAGTTTGTGCCAAATGAGTATACTCCAGCCAACTTTTGAATTCCTCAATCTGAGCATATCCATACTATTCTTGTTTGATAGTTTGAAAGTTAGAAGATGCTTCCAATAAAATGTATCCTCTCATGATGAATTTGGAGAATATTGTGATTGCAACAAACTAAACTGATAAGCTTAGTATGTAGAGGGAAGACAGGGATCATTGATGAGGTTGGATGGTGGATAAGAGGGCCTTGACTTGACCAATTGTCAAACCATAATATGGTAAGTAACCCATTTCCAACTTTGCACTTGATATCATCTCTCGCTAAGTTCCTCAAATGCAATAACTGGTTTAAAAAGTAAGAGTTAGAAGAACTCTTGCTCATCTCCTAAATGCATCTACCATTGAGAAAGTAAGAAGGGATCTACCTAATCTATAGAGATTTTTTGTCTTCTAGTATCCACCATAATCTCTTAATGATGAAGGCTTGATTAGAGAGTCTAACTGAGCTAATGTTAAGCCCTCCTTCATATTTGGGACAACATATGTTTGTCCACTTAACCTTGGTTGTCCCTTTATTTCCACTGGAATGATTCCATAGGAAATTCTTAAATAATTTTCCACATTCTCGATTACATCTTTGGATAAGAAGATATGCAAACTCCAGTAGATGTGTAATGAATTGAGCACTAATTTGATAAACTCTATCTTCGTCACATAGGATAAGAAATTATTCACCCATGAATTAATCCATTTCTAGATTCTTTCTATAAGTGGAATGCATTTAAGATAGGCTAACCTCCTGGTCAAAATTGGATGCCCAAAATAAAGAAATGGTGAAGTCTTCATTGACATACTCATAATGGAAGCAATTCTTGATTCAATTGAGAAAGCATCATTAGAGATGATAAATTAGCTTTTATTGAAATTGACCTGTAATCCAAATAAGCTTTTGAATATATCCAGAGCCTTCACAAAGGTTTGTATTGAATCATGATTAGCACTGCAAAAAAGAAGAAGATCATCTGCAAAAGATAAATTGGTTAGTCTAATTTTCTTGCATCTTGCATGGAATTTGAATTCGGGATCAACCCCCACTTCAAGCTTGATGATGGAATTCAAAATTTCCATACAAAGTACGAACAAGTAATGGGAGAGAGGGTCTCCCTACCTGATTCCTTTAGCTGCCGAGAAGGAAGAAGATGGGCTCCCAATGATTAATATTGAAAAGCTAGCCGTTGAAATGCATTCTTTCAGCCACTTAATAAATATTGATGGAAATTCATAGGCCTCCAATACGTTCCAAAGAAAACTCCAACTCACACTATCAAAAGCCTTGAAAAAATCAACTTTGATAGTATAATTAGAAAAAGCATTGGATCTTGAATAGCCCTTTAATAGTTCTTGAACAATAAGATTACTGTCACAAATTTGTCTATTGCATATTAAGGCACTTTGGTTATCACTAATAAGAGGAATGAGTACCTTTTTCAATCGAGCAATAAGAATCTTGGATATGATTTTGTGGAGAAATTTGGTTCTAGTAATGGGCCTAAACTAACTGAAAGAGGAGGGGTGTGTACCTTTAGGAATTAAAGATAGGAAAGTTCTATTAATCTCTTTGAGAAGCTGCCATTGGTGAAAAATTCATGAACAACCTATTTGACATAAGTCCCAATGATATTCCAAGACTTAAAAAAAAAACGCATTTAGCCCGTCTGGTCCAAGAGCTTTCATACCATCCATTTTGAATACAACATCCTCAATTTCCTTGTCTTCTATCGATTTAGGAAGAAATATACTATCCTCTAGAGTGATTTTCTTTATGATGATACCTGTAAGATTAGTACAAGGGCTAGATTCCAAAGTGCCAAGCAAAGAAGAAAAGTACCTTATAGCTTCCACTTGGATATCATTCTGGTTTTGTAGCTGAACTTTCATATGATTAGTAATTGAGTTGATCCTATTTTGGTTTCTTCTGGCTAGGATGGTGTTGAAGAAAATTTTAGTACATTTGTTACCATATTTGAGCCAATTAACACTTGCTCTTTGTTGAAAAAGGGAGGTATGGGTGCTAACTGTCTGCATATATTGGGATAGAGCTAGTTTTTCCTTTGAAAGTAGAGTAGGATCTCGTGGACAGATTGCACAAAGCTTCTGGATATCATCTAGCTTATGCTTGGATTTCATTAGAGCATGTTTAATGCTTGTACCTCTTGAAGAAATGAGAAGCTTGAGTTCTTTTTCAATACTCTTTAACTTTTGAACACAAATAAATTGATTAGTACCCTTATGAATACTATAAGCTCCTTTTTTGCAAGCATCTAAGAAACCAGGATCATTAACCCAAAAGTTATTGAATCTAAAAGGGAAAAACTTGGTAGACTTCTAAAGTGACTCTTCAATGATGATACGAGTGTGATCCGAGAACAATGGATTTCTGAAGTTGGCAATGGTATTAGGGAAATGAGATAACCAATTAGCATTCACAAGAGCATGATCTAATTGCTTCCTTATGAACTAGGAAGAGTTTTGATTGTTGGATCAGGAGCACTGATGTCTAATTTGTTTTAGGTCAGTTACTGCTAGTTTTTTAATGCATTCTCGAAAATCATCCGAGAAGTTTCTAAGGTTGCAATTACCTTGAGCTTCAGACCTATGCAAGATAGAATTGAAATCACCACATAACATCCATGGCTTATCAATGTTACTGCTAAATTAGATCAAATTGTTCCATAAATCCCTCCTCTGAAACCCAAAATTGCTAGCATAGATAAAGGAGATGAATATAGTTGTTTTCTCCTACAAGAAATGTAGTTGAGTATGCACAACTTGATCTGTTGTATTAAAGACATCCACTCGAGTAGCTTCCTCTCTATAACAGATGATAATTCTTCCGTAGTGATTATGAGAATGATTGGAAAGCATTTTCCAATGAGGCCCTAAAGATTAAGTTTGCAAAAATTTTCAGAATTTATTTTTGTTTCAAGTAATCCTACAACTAGAGGCTTTTCCCTTAAGAAAAAAATCCCTTAAAGCAGCTTGTTTAATAGGGGAATTTAATCCATATACATTACAAACTGAAATGGACATATCAATACTTACTTTTGGAGCCTTTACCCTTGCTTCGTTGGGATCTTCTTCTTTCCAGCTAGATGAAATGATCTTTGTTTTCTTTATGACTGTGTTCTATATCTGTCGGTTTTGTGAGCTTTGAAGGAGGAGTGGTGTCACCATGTGGGACGACATTGCTAGTCTCAATTATAGTGATAAGATTTCATACAACCATATGAGTTTCAGGGGTTGTCACAAGTGATATGATCAATGAAAAACTCTCCACATTAGCTGAAACATTATCTTTAGAAACCATCAACGGAATGTGAATCTCTCCTTCCTTTATCTATGTATTATGCTCATTACTCTCCATAGACTAGTCAATAATCATTTCCTGATTGAATTGAGGCTTACAATTGGAATATTTGATGGGATTAAGACCATTATTGGCAACAATAGGATTAGTTATCTTTAGAGTAGTTTCATCATGTAAAATTAGAGTAAAACATTAGATATATCATCATCATTTGCCAAACACATCAACTCTTGATAAGGTTCCAGTTTTAAATAGACGGCCTATTGCTTTCCAAACTTTACCTTATGATCTTGCAAGGGGAGTCCATTGACAGGAGATTGCAACACTATCTTCCCAAAGCTTGTTCCCTTCACCTAGCCTCATGATAGGAACTTTGGTTGGTAGCTCCTTTGACATTTCCACACTAACACATATACGGGCATACCCAATTCTTCTCTTTTTGGAGATGTTTTCATCTATACAAAGGGGTTTTCCAACGAAACTAGCTAAGGAACTAAGGCCTTATGTAGTCCAATACTTAAGGGGGATTCCATAGACATTAATCCAAAGAGGAAAGCTTTGGATTTTAATTGTTTCCAAGTTTAAACTTGGCTGCCAAGCTTACAAGAAAAGTGGTTGGTTCCGTATGTACTAAAGGCTTCTTTAAGAACATTATTAGCCACCAAAAGTAGAGGTGAAAGTGTAAGTGTAACATCCTGTCACTTATACATACGGCTAGAACACGAAATTGTGAGACATTTATATGACCTAAGATAAATGAACGTTAGACATAAGTTATGACACATTGTTTGGCACATCCATACAATTATATATGCTTCCATTTGGCATTTCCGGGTAAGTATGACAATTGTGATTATGATGAATGGTGAAGTAGTGAAGATAAATAGCATACGTGAGGGACAAGCAAT
>JANQAP020000135.1:655146-665644 GCA_026874005.2 Erythroxylum coriaceum
GAGCAAGAAGAGCCAAACTATGTGAACCAAGCAACAGAAGCGTCTGACGACTCTGACCAGGAAGAGAAGCACTACCATTCTCCACTTCGCAAGCTCCCAATTTCGCTACCTAAGAGACGGAGACAGACGTGAGAGAGACGTGAGAAAGAGACCTAATGAATAGAGCAAACAGCGGCAGTGGGTAAGATGAGGCCTGAGAGAGCAGCGGCGTCTTCCTTCTCAAGCGGCGATGTCTTTCTTTTATTCTATTTTTGAGTTTTATTTGACAAAAGTGAGTGAGAGACGTGAGGCAGAATTATTTTACGTGAACCGGGTGGTTTTCTCTTATACCGGTTCACAAGTTTTTACCGGTCCAACCGTAAAATAAACGGGCCAACCACTCACAAAAAATAAAAGTCAAATTAGACTGTTTTATGCTCCGGGTCACTAATTTTCTGGTCCAATTGATCAATTCGGTCCGATTTTTAAAACACGGAGATTACTTTATTCAAACACATTCAAGATATGGAGGATCAATTTAATCTCTTTAGTTCTTTCCTTCCTAAACAATCATCAAATTTCAAATTTAATTCATCCTTTTGCCCTTACTACATGATTTTCGTACATCAGAGCAATTCATTAAACGAGAAATGATTGTTGAAGCTAGCCTTCTGATCTACCTCTGGAATAAGGAGGCCTGGCATACGTGTGGACGAGTAAAATTTCTGGCCATGAAATCATGAATGATTCATACGACGTAACCATACAATACAATACCCGTATCATTAGATAACTGTGGATCGTTGTACGGTTTATAACATTTAACTAGTGTCCGATTCCTGGCCAGATATGAGATCTTGTTGACTAAAAATAAAATCTGGGTCAACAACCACACGACCATATAATAATCGAAAATGTTACAATCATGACCTAAATTCTTGTTATTATCAAATGACGTCTGCTTCGCTTTTCTACTGACATAATGAAAGCTGATCTGCAGCTATGAGATATTTGTTCTATCTGATCCAGGTGCCAAGCAAGCTCATTATGTTGGAAGGAAAGCAACTATTTAAGTCTTGTTTTTTCTTTTTTTTTTCTCATCTAAATAACAAGTTTTTGCATTTACCTGTTTTCTACTATATTCAGCCATGAATGAAGTTCAGCTTTTAGAATCCTAGAAAAGCCAAGTCGGCTTCCGACTGCTATCGAGTATCGATATATATTTGTATATCATAGGAAGCTGATAATTGTTTGTTACTTTGTGGGATGACCTAACGAAAAGATGGCTCACTGGCAATTAATGTACAACTATAACGTGGTTATCTCAATTTAAGTGGCTAAGTGATTCAGGTCCTTGTCTTCCATTAGAAGGTACGAGAATATTTTTTAATTATTAATCACAATAGTATTGCATCATATATTCAATAGTGTACGCTGGTGAAGCATGATGATGGTTTCATTGTCCACGGTGAATGCAAAAGTGTATTTTGCTAACCTAATAAGAGCATGCGCCGATTAGTGCACAAGATCAAAATTTCTTTACACGTGGGAGAACATGGTCGACCTAATATTTTCTCTTGGACTTACATTAATTTTAGCAATTAAATAATAGTTAATATTCTTGTAGATGAACTTCATCACTTGAAGACTCAAAATGTGGTGCTAGATTCATAAGGAATACACGTAAGAATTAATTCATGGGGGTTAGGCCCCATTTTATTTTAGTGGCTAGAATTCATGCACTTCCGAGAGAGTTACCAACAATGGAGGTCGCTGTCCGCTATTATAACCACTATCAAGTCCTTTCGTATAAGAGTGATATGATACTTTTACAATGGTGTCATAATTTATCACCATGTATATGATCAGTAGAGTTCAACTATGCCCTCCATGACAGGAAGTGATAAACAGTTGGCGAGGAATTATTTCCAATGGATCGAATGATAATTAAATAATTCTGAAAGAAGAAAGCTGTTAATTGGTTTAAAATCGAGATATGGTTATAGTAAAAGCAAACAAATACCAAAATCCATCATGTAAGGTAACATATGAAGAAAAATAAAAGGAATTGCTTCCTTAGGTGGGGCACCAGCAACCCAAATTGTAGAAGTGTGCTTCTTAACATTGATCAAAAGCAGGCGCTGTCTGCCTCCATAAATTGGTTGAGAATCAGCAAAAGTCCTATTGCACCAGGTAGGATTTTCCAATTTAATTTGGTATGGATGTTGACGCAAAGTGGAATCTGACATTGTTGATGAGGACCTTTGAACAGAACTTAATAAATTGAAAGGAGAAGTAGCAAATGGGGCAGATATATATATACTCATGACACGACTTATTTTCATTCTTAAACTAAACACCACTTTAGGACTTGGGAAGAATAATGCATCGATAGTGAATGCATGCGTAAGAAAATCCCATTCAACCACATGGTGGATAAGTCATTAGGCAGACAGAAATAGGAGCAATCGCATCTCATATTTACCACTTATTTAAGAGAATGAAATGAAGGATCCGATTTTTGACGCAAAGTTTCACCAATCAATTCACCTTTTTCTGTCATTAGAATGTATTGATTGGCTTATAATTCCATTTGAGAGATCAAAATATTGTTAAATCACAGAGTAGGCAGGCCCAAATCTTGTTTACAATGACTTGCTCTGTGACCAACATCACAACTTAGCTCTTGTCATTTAGTTGTGTAAATGCCTCGGTGTTCCACCAAAACGAAGAAACATTTGGAGATAGGCTTGCCTTTTCTTTAGGTTCTTGTTTCTTTTCCCTTTTAGTGCTTGATTTGGCCAGAAAAAAGGGTGCTGTTCATGTCACATAATGACTAACAGTTGTAATCCTTATTATAAGTCGTCAACTTTCTTGCAAAAAACTCGACTTTTATATCACATACTTGTTTGGTGAAATTCATTTATAATCTTCATTTACTCGCCCTTGTCCTTAAGTTGGTTTTGTTGAATTAAAAACATAGATAGTAGACATAGCATATTTACATACCTAAGTTGTTGATAACTATTTCTCTTTATGCTAAGCGATTAATTATTTTGACATCAATGAGTAATAGATTTCTACAGTTTATTAGCTAGTAAAGAAATGCTCGAATTGTGTGAAAATTATTAGGTCAATCAACTGAACATAATGCATTTATGTTGGCTCCGATTTAGAAGAAATTATGTTCAATTTTACCAAGATTTTCTCCAACTTATTATCATTTCGCCTTATTCATAAGTGTTCACGGATTTAAAATTGTGTTTGGTGGGGAAAATATGTTATCTATTCAGTGGAGGTTTCATATATTTGATCAACAATTAATTAAATAAAATTAAGAACATAATGTTATATATTAGATTGGTTCTTATTAGACCTATTATAAGAATAAAAATATTATCTTATGTTGAGGTGCTACTTTAATCATACATAACAATATTTGGGTTCTACTTAACAATATCTCGAATTTGCACTACCCAACACTCAACAGGTTTACTAATTTAAAAGAATAAGGTTAAGGAAGGTGAGACAAATCTACGAAGTAAAAAATGTGTATATATTACATTAATAATCATCGTTGGAACTCCAAGGAATTTGATTTTAGGTCTTAAAACTGTTCTATAATTAAATTATTACGTTCCAATTGCCTGTCTGTGTGTGTGTGTTATAGGGCCTTTGCAAATTTTAATTTGAGATATATAACTTTTAAGATTTTAGATATAAATATATGTATACCAAACACGGTCACTAATTACTATTTACATATTGATAATCGTCCATCACAGTATATTCCTTCCTCCGATTTTTGTGTTTAAGTTCTTTTCAGATTGATTAACGAGTAACGACCTTTTCAAGACTACCAAAAATTTGTCAGTCTCTTAACCAATAATTGTATAAAGTATCGACCTGCTACTACTCAACTACGATTAAAAAACACGAGAGCAATTCAGAAACGAGACAACCGACATTCAAGGGCCACCGATTTGACATGGCGTAGACTATGTTATCAGAGCAGACCAAAATCCAAGTCATTTTGACCCGTCAATCTCATATGGTAAAATACTCGACCAACATTAACACGATGGTAAAAGATCAGATTTTTAACATTTCTCTACCCCACTTTATTCAATATTAATCTGAAGCGTATGGTTGGTTAAATATAATCATCAGAACAATCTATCATCTAAATAGCTTTCTTCATTTCATGTTTTATAAATCTAATATTAATATGTAATACATAATCAATCACAAAATAGTATCAATTTTGAGATTAATGATAATCGTATTTAAATATTTTATAACATTAATGAAAGTTTGTAAATCACTACTCAATTTCTAAAAGAACTCCTAAATTAATTTAGGGTCAAGTAAATATTAAAAAAAACAAAAGGTATGGGTAAACATAAATTAAAAATAATACTCAAAATAAAATGAAAATATAATTACATACATAAATAATTACAAAGAAGATGAATGAGTATATATGTAGTAAAAAAAACATGTAATTCCTATTGATAAAAAAAATATGAAAGGCATATAACTTTTATACATACGTGGATATATAGTTATACACGTGGATATATACTTAAGTGATAAGATTGAATTATCTTATAATTTCTTATGCATTTCAATGTCTTTTCAATCATATTTTTGTATTTAACTATTCAATTTGTGTTTACATACAAATTAAAGGATTGAACACAAATATATGCTAAAAGGAAGAAGTTTGACAAAATTTGTCAATATGAGACGCTGTGAAGAATTTGTTGATGTTTCAGGACATTCGGAGGAGTTTCGAAGGAGTCCGAATCAAAACACAGCCCACGATCTTGTCCATAGAAGCTCGAGCACAGGACCACGATTGTGAGGAGTCAGCCATGATTGTGACAAAGAGTAGACAAACACGATCGTGGCCTGCACACAAATAGATGCGGGGTTGCTTTTAGATTCAAATTTTCGAGGGACTTTTTGGATTTTGTAGGCACGAAAAAGACCTTAGGGTTTATCCTAAATGGAAAATACTATATAAAGAAAGAGAAATGACCTAAAAAGCTCTCTCTCCATTCTGCCACTTTTGGGAAAACTCCAAGAAGAGAGAAGTGGAAGAAGAGAAATTATTGTGATAGCTTCAACAATTTCTTTACTTTTTAGCTATAGTCTTTTGCTCATCCGTTACTTTCCATAAGCTTAGATATTTTCTTTCAGTTTCAATGTTTTATTTTCATATGTCCAAATCGATTAACATTCATTCCATTAGTTTAAAGCTTTCTTAGTGCTAATAATAGTTTTACATGTTCTAGAATATTTAGAATGAATGTTTGATGGATTTTACTGTTGAAATTTATGGATTTGTACGAAACCTTTATGTTATATCAATGGATGTTTATTCCTTCAATTTTTCAGCTTTAATCTTAATTGTTTGAGCTTATTTATGTGCTTTTTTAGGTCTGAATTTATTAGGTATTTGAATGTTTAATGGTTTATGTTATGGGTTTTTGCTTATTTGTGATGCTTTTGATTAATTTGTGCTTAATAGTTAGGATTTATGCATGTTCTTAGGTTCATGATCAATTAATTTGAGTTTTGTACAAGTTATGTGTGCTGAAATTTTTATTTTGATGCAATTAGTTTAGATTTTGTAATTTGGGTATGATTATTTATTTGTTAGCATAACGAGTTTTGATTTATATTAAGTTAGTGTTAAATTTTGGTTTTTATTAATTTGTTTATAATTTCCAACATTGGTTTCATTTAATTGAAGTATGAGTTTTGTTTATTAATGTCTATTTTGCTTAATATGACCATGTATGGCTAGATTACTCAAGGGTTTGGCAATATTATAAGGATGAAGGGATGGAAATTGTGAGAATGAAGTTGAACTTATCTTGAATTGGTGCTTGTAGGTCTAGGTTAGTTTGGGATTCAGGATAACTGTCATGAATTATGAGTTGCTTATAGGCTTGATCACCATTTAGGTAACTTTCTAATCCGAAGGCTAGGGTTGAGCGTGTGAAATGTAATAGTCCATAACGATTCCCAGAATAGCAATAGGTTAGTTAAATTTGTCAAGATACTTAATCAACTAATCTAGGATTTCATACCTTTAGGTTACACCTTTCGAGCTTATGAGTAGGTGGCCAAAGTTAGTAGTTTCTTAGTACCTAATGCATCTTTGCTATTGAACTTAGAGAGCCTATTCTATGTTATAGTGGACATTAGGGCATTTCTAAAGCTTATTAGTTTTGCCTATTTTAAAGAAATTAAGGGTTCGAGAACTTAATTGAGTTCATAGGCTAACACCATGATGAGAGTACCTTTTATTTAGTTTCAAGGATCAATGAACATCTCAGAATCCTGAAGATATTTCCAACCCACTTCTTTACCATTGTTATTAGTCTTTTCTAAATTTGCTTTGTGTTTGTCTTTTTGTTTACGTTCATTACATCTTAGTTGTTTCGTTCTCATCATTTCAGGGTGTTTTGTTTTCTTTTATTTGCAACATTTGAAATAACATTTGCATCCCAGCTCTTTGTGGTTCGACCCTAGCTCGCCACTTACTGCATAGTTTGGTAGTTAGGAATTTATTATTTAGTAGTTAGCAACATGCTATCATTAAGATACAACAGATAGGATAAGATGAAAACTATCTTTATAATATGTAATATATAAAAATATTTAATAATCTGTTACTATCTTTATCACTAGTATATAAGAAAGTATAGTTAAGATTTTGTGAAAATCTTCATTTGTTATTAGCTCCTTGAAATAGTGAGTTTGCTTTCATGTCGATAAAAGGTAAATGAAACTAAGGTTTTAGTCATGACATCAACAATTTAATCAAAAGAAATATATTTGGAGAAGAGAGTCTCTTTATTGATCAAGTCTAGAATAAAATGAATATCAATTTCACCGTGTTTTGTGTGAGCATGAAAAACTACATATGTAATAAGAAAGGTAGCACGAAGATTATCATATCGTGGAATATGTTTGATGTAAGACAAACCTATTTCACCACGAAGAAAAGTAATCTGACATATTTCAATGGCAATAAGAGTAATACTCATGCTTTGGCGCTAAACTTGATAAAAGTTAGTTGTTTTTTGGTACTTCAAGAAATAATACTATGATCAAGGAAGATACAGTAACCATAAACAAAAAGATGATCATCAGGACAAACAATCTAGTGAGTTTCATAGTAGGCCTATATTATAAGTGAGATGCCCTTGATTAAGTGAGTGCCATGGGAGAGAGTGGATCTAAGGTATCGTAGAATCTATTTAATCGTAGAATTTGTTTATCCACACCCCAATAAATATTGATAAGGTAATTTAAAAATCAAGGGACTTTATTTATTGTGAATTGGATATTAAGGCGAGTAAGGCAGAGGCATTAAAAAGCAGCATGATGATGGCTATGATTTTAAAGAGAGAGAATGAAGTTATGAGTGTGTTAAAGGTGTGGAGTTGTTAAGGCACGGGTAATAAAGTTCCTTAGTATATTAGGTTTAGGTTAGTAAAAGGCTATTAAGTGTGTGTATAACTTTGATGCCAAAGAAGATAGTGAATGGGACCCCAGGCTTTAATAGAGGTTGTGGATAAGGGAGACATAGAAGGTGAGTGAAGATTTTGCCATACAAAATAATTAGTTGAACCAAAAATGTAATTAAAAATTGATAATTTGATTAAATAGTAAAGTAGGAGAATTATTGTCTACCATTAAATTTATTAATGTGGAGGTAAATTCTATAATGTTTATGTTGTTAGTGTTTGTGTTATTAATGACTAAACTACTTGTATTGTTTTTTATATATTTTGATAATGTACGTGAAATTTTTTTTGCTAGATGTTTATAGATACTTTGAGATAGAATAGTTTAAACATAGGCTACAACATCATGAGAAAATATATGTTTAATAAGTCAAGTATAATTCTCATTCTTAAAAATAAAAGGCATATATTGTTGTTAAATAACTAAAATATATAAAAAAGGATTGTATAGAAAATAAAGATAATATCTAATAATCTATTATTCTCTTTGTCACTAAACTATAAGAAAAATATATTTAAGATTTTATAAAAAATTTCACATTATCAAAAAATAACTAAAAATAGAAAAAATTTAAAAGCTACTACATATACACTAAATCAAATGTCTAATTTGTTGTATAAGTGCATGCCTTTTAGTATTAATCTTCTGAATTTTTATATCTTTTAATTATAGGCTAATCAATATAAAAAGTTATAAAATTAAGTATTTTATTAGGTCGACTTTGAAGCATTTATGCTTAATTTATATTCTAACATTTTCTTGCAACATAGAATAACATCTTGGTTAATATGATAAGATTAAGAAACTTAAAAATATCTCCAGTTATAAAATAGCATCTAAATGTTATTATTTAATTTTATTTAAGTAAATAATAAATGTGATTTAATCTAAAATTAAATTAAATTAAACTTAAAGAAAATGACATTAGCCTTTTTGCCATAAAAGTTTAGACTGAAGGTCTCTTGGTGATAATTTAAAAGGACTAGGACTCCATTCAAGTAAGACCATAAAAATCTGTTAGACATAATTTAATTTATTAATTAATTATAGGATTTTAATCGTCAAAATACTTGCATAGAAATTGTTATGTAAAGTAGGAAAAAATTTAAAAGAAGTCACATTAAATTGTATGCTTAAGGTTTCAAAAAAACATTAAAGGAAATAAATTTATCATGTTGTTTTTGCATTAATATAGAAGAAAACATAATTATACAGCTACTAAAGTACTTCGTAATTTTTTTTTGTTTTGAAATTTAATGAATCACACCATTCACATTGAGGATATATCTTATAATAGTGAATAAAAAATATTAATTTTTTATTTAAGATATAAAAGCTTACAAATTGTTTTATTAATAATTTAATGAGTTGCAAGTTTGGCAATAAGGTTTTTATTTCATATATTTATTTAAAAGTAAGACGATATACTCTGGGAGTATAATTTATGGTATGAAAAAAGTTTTAAAATTTAAACTCTTTTACATTTTTCTTTTTTATGAACAAGCCATTATCTTTATCATATATTAATTTTAATTTCTTTACTAAATTTTATTTATAAAAAAATTGTTTATATTAATATTAATGGCCAATTTATAAAAGTTAAAATCTTAAGATCTATTGAATTTTTGTGTGAGTATTTTAAATAATTTTATAAAATATTAAGAATTTAATAATAACTAAATATAATAAAAATATCAAGAATAAAATTAAAAATAAATATTCAATTTTATTTTTATTTTAAAGAAAACAATTTTTAAAGTATGAACTGACATTCCAATATAAATGTTTTGAAAGTATAAATAGAATATAAAATTTTATGCTTCAAAGCATTCTAGATAAATTGTTTGATCCATAACAAGGGTTTTCTTTTTAATGAAAACTCTTTTATAAAATAATAACGTGCTTTCCATCATACGTGCAGATGCTCCAGGATGAGTAGGGAAAAGATGCTCCCCGGTGCTACCACGTACATCCCAAAGATACTCGTGCAAAACATTGTTTGCCTTTTCAATGTCAATATAGAATTGCTATTTTAGAAGCTGAAGCAAAATATTTCATTTCATGCATCTATGTGGACTATTTATTGTTTTCATGCCCAGGTAGAATTTTGATGAATATCCAAGTTAATAGCAAGGATAATAAAATCTTTACCAGAGATACTCGAGTATTACAAAATGTTGGAAATGTGGTATTGCTAGGGTATGAATAACATGACACTCGTTCTCATTAACAACTAGTCAATAAAAGTTGAATAATCACTGATGAAACTCGTGAAGAAGAGGTACTTAATCTAAATATTAGTATTGTGACCGACTAGTAGGTAAATTATTTTCTTTCATGAATTATATATATTTGTTATCTCTTAAATCGTGACCTATTATTAATTATCTCTTAAATCATAATATGGTTTCAGCAAGCTCTTCTAATGTTCTAACAAAACAAGCTTTAAATCTATATGAAATATTTTTCTCTTCAGTGTACAAGACAGAATTGTTAGGACTGTTGGTGAGAATTTCCTACCAAGTTAGCATTAAAAGTGAAAGAGATGAATTATATTGAACATGCATTTTAGATTTAAAAAGTAGTGTTAAAATAATATGAAACAGAAGTGATGGTACAGATTCCCACTGAAGAAAGAAATTTTGTGGCACCGTGAAGTGAGAAAAATGAATTGGCATCATATCCTTGACAATAATACAGCAGTAAGGTACTTCTCTTTGACGAATAAATGAAGAAGCGGAGGGTTTAGATGCAAATAAGACATAAAATAAAGTTATTTATTTCAAGGATAGCTTCAATTATTACCAGAAATATCTGCACTCTTAGCTGTAGAATTCATCTCTGGTGCGGCATTAACTTTATAACAATATGTACAAAATATAACCGAAAGCCTCACTTTTGATATTGAGGAAAGAGTAGAACTCTATCAATTATTTTGTTTTTCGCGAAGCATATATGATTGAAGTATATA
>JANQAP020000135.1:667024-679323 GCA_026874005.2 Erythroxylum coriaceum
TAAGCAGGGGAGGTTGACTGGAGCCTCCTTCTCTTCCTGTTTCCTATGTACATTGTGGAATCAACGAAAGTTGAAAAGAGGAAAAAAAAAGAAAAGAAGATTTTTATGATTTAAGAGCACTAAATTAACTTGTGAAGAAATGTTTTGTTTTTTCAGTTTCACATGATCGTGATGCTTCTTTACTGGATTGTAGTAATTCCTATAATCGAAAAATCCAAACTTTCAGGTTAACTTGAAAGAGGAGAAAGAAGAATATACTCTTGATGGAACTGTTGATTGGCAAGGTGGCCCTGCTGTCAGAGCAAAATCTGGAAAATGGATAGCTGGAATTATCATACTCTGTGAGCTCTGATTCCAAATACATGAGAACTAACATAACATTCGTATTTGTTTGCATGTTCTCTATCTTGTGTTCTTGGTCGTGTTCCTTGTGTTTGATTAAACAATTATGTTATTGCAAAAAGCATAGAATTGTGAATTCAGGAGATACACTAGCTCTTGGTAAAGGCTCTCTAATAATTCTCTCTCTTTTTATTTTTTTATTTCTTAGTTCCAACGCACTTTAGAATATATGCACACATACAAAACGCAGATATCAACATCGTAACTGAGGAAGATTTTTACAGTAGGGAAAAGGAAGATGGGTTATGATGATAAGAGAAGGACCTTCTCTCTTTTTGTCAATGTTCTTGAGGAAGAGGACAAGAGCTTTGAGATAACGTGTAACAGTGATCAGTGAAGTTGTAAACAAGTGTTGAAGCTTCCTTGTTACATGATGAGCTGTTAAAACCAGCTAAAACAATAGCCTAACTCAACTCATAAAGAGAGAGAGACAGAGTCGAAGAGGGTTTTGTTGGGGTGGGGAGTGGGGAGTGGGGACTCCATAGGCCTCAGTTCCTCTTACTGGGTCTGGTTGGGTGCATTAGGAGTAAGACGTCCCTGACACGTAATATAATGTGTCTTTACTTGCATGTTGTGGGTTTTTCCCACGTGTCTTTTCTTCAAAAACCTGGATTAAAAATGCAAGTTCTCACGCTTCTACCGTGTTAATTTTGACTTCGATGCTGCTTCCAATTTTCCTAGTTTGTTTGCTGTTGCTTGCAATTTATCCTTTACTCTTTAAGGAAAACTTCAGGATTTTTCATAAAGCTAGTAATGTTCCCATTTTGGATGTTTGAGGCAAGATCATTTAGGTTATGAGATTGATGCCTGTCTACTTTTCACTATATCAGCACATGAACATAAATAGTTGTAATTTTAATGGAACAGCAATATGATAAGTACAGAGCCTTTTTTTGCAAGTGTCATTGTAGTGGTCATATTTTATAAGACGATTGATATGTCGTATTTATACCTTTTTAATTATTCTTTAACATAAAAATTAATTAGCAAACTAGAATGATCATCTGATTAAATCTAACTTGACGAGACTTCTATTATGAATAATTCTAAAAGCTTGTCCAAATTTAAACCTCCTGTTACACGTTTAATAATTGTCTTATTTGTGAGATCTACTATCTGTTGTCACCCTCAATATAATCAATCATGCCAAATTGTTCTGAATATGATATCTTCTGTGGTGTATTGACACTGATTTTGATAACTCCCTTGAAGAGCTGAAAAGGTTCCTCTAGTTATTCATATTACCATAGTAAAAGGAAATTTGGAAAAGGCCAGAGCGCATGAAACTCTAGACATAGCAAGATACTAAGAAACCTTATTACTACGGCCACGGGAAACATGAAACGTGTGTTTCCAAGTCCCTTTTCTTTTCTATTCTCAACAGAACACATGAAACTACTTAACTTTGCTCGCAGCTCACAAGCGCTCATTTTCTTGGTATCTTTGACATCTCTCTTTCTTAAAAGGAGTTTCATCTAACGCCTGTCAAGTTGCTATATATATGGTCTACTGAAACATGACAAAGAAAAGATGATTGTTAATCGTAGGCTACTGCAGAAAATGACCGATTGTATTGAATTTAGCAACAGGCCTGCACGTGAAACAGTATCCATATCGTTTATCTGATTGGAAAGGGACATCTTTTCTTTACCGCTTCTTGTTGGTAGTTAGGTTGAAGTCATCAAATGTTGTTCAACTTTTCTTTAATGCTGTAGGCATATGATTGCTTAATCTGATTGGATTGCCACTAAGCCCACCATCTTTCTGCTTTTCATAGTAATGGATAGCGAACATAGCTTCTATATGCGTTTCAAGCAATCGAAGAACAGTCATGTAACGAGTCCCGTTTGTTGTTTCCTTTATAGTTGTAAATTTTCTGACGACAAACCATCTGCAAGTTACATCATTACTCCCTGAAATGCTTTGGTAAAAACTTGATATGTTCTTATCAGTGATGCAAGTATAATGATCCTGTAGTTCCCTAAATCAAAATCTAAAAAAAATGCTGATCCAAAAGAATGGGAACGTGATGCCCCTTGGTTTATTCTTTTCGTAGAAAACATAACATCTAATTGACCATGTTTTTTTGTGCTTCTGTGCATCAACCAGTGAACCAAGGTCTTGCAACTCTAGCATTCTTTGGGGTTGGAGTGAACTTAGTCCTGTTCCTGACAAGAGTATTACAACAAAACAATGCTGATGCTGCAAACAATGTTAGCAAATGGACTGGAACTGTCTACATATTCTCACTTGTAGGTGCTTTCCTTAGCGATTCCTACTGGGGAAGATACAAAACCTGTGCTATTTTCCAGGGCATCTTCGTCATTGTATGTTACCGGACGTCTAAAGCTTTCTTCTATTAATGCATGAAAGCGAAACTTCAAATTAGTCATAAAGACAAAAGAAAATTGCTTCGTGTATGATACAGCTCATTGCTTCTTGTATGCGTCCAATTGCAGGGTTTGATATCATTATCATTGTCCTCGTACCTTTTCTTGATTAGACCAAAAGGATGTGGAGATGAACTGACTATATGTGGACCGCATTCCAACTTGGAAGTGGGGTTATTTTACCTCTCCATCTACCTAGTAGCTCTTGGGAATGGAGGTTATCAACCTAACATAGCCACATTTGGGGCTGATCAGTTCGACGAAGAGGACCCTAAGGAAGGGTACTCAAAAGTAGCATTTTTTAGCTACTTCTACCTAGCTTTGAACCTTGGTTCCCTGTTTTCCAACACCATATTGGGGTACTTTGAAGATGAAGGAATGTGGGCGCTTGGGTTCTGGGCATCTGCAGGCTCTGCCATTGCAGCATTGGTTCTGTTTCTAGGAGGAACAACAAGGTACAGGCACTTCAAGCCACGTGGTAACCCTCTCTTCCGCTTTTGCCAAGTCATAGTTGCTGCATCCAATAAATGCAAAGTAGAGATGCCAGTAGATGGAGAAGACTTGTATGATACGGATGGAGGAGAGTGCTGTGATGGTGGAAACAGGAAGATGCTCCATACTCATGGATTCAAGTAAGTAGCTGAAGCGTGATCACGGTCCTAAATTATATTTGGAAATGGAACAAGTAAGTTCCTGAGGTTCTTTTTTTATTTTTATTTTAGGTTCTTGGATAGAGCAGCTGTTATTACAACAAGAGATTTAGATGAGCACAAGCAGGGTCTTCACAGCCCATGGCGCCTTTGTCCCATCGCCCAAGTGGAAGAAGTTAAATGCATATTAAGGTTACTTCCAATCTGGCTCTGTACCATTTTGTACTCAGTGGTTTTTACACAAATGGCTTCCCTGTTCGTGGAGCAAGGAGCTGCAATGAAAACTACCATCTCAAACTTCAAAATCCCCCCCGCTAGCATGTCTAGTTTCGACATTCTGAGCGTTGCACTGTTTGTGTTCCTATATCGGCAAGTTCTAGATCCACTCGTGGGAAGAATCAAGAAGAACAAGTCTAAGGGACTGACTGAGCTTCAAAGGATGGGTGTTGGTCTAGTGATAGCAATAATGGCGATGGTTGCAGCTGGGATAGTGGAGTGCTATCGACTCAAGTATGCGAGAGGAAGTTGCAGAAATTGCAAAAACTCAAGCTCCTTGAGCATCTTCTGGCAAGTTCCACAATATGGACTTATTGGAGCATCTGAAGTGTTCATGTATGTTGGCCAATTGGAGTTCTTCAATTCACAAGCACCAGATGGATTGAAAAGCTTTGGAAGTGCGTTGTGCATGACATCCATCTCTCTAGGAAACTATGTCAGTGACTTGCTGGTAACCATGGTCATGAAGATTTCCACCGAGCATCACACGCCTGGTTGGATTCCAGGAAATCTCAACAAGGGTCACTTGGATAGATTTTACTTCCTTTTGGCTGCCTTGACAACCATAGACCTGGTATTGTATATTGTATGTGCTAGGTGGTACAAGTCCATAAAGCTGCAAGGCAATAAAGAGCAAGGCAAGTCCAACGTCTGAATCATCGTCTGTCAATACACTACTACCTATAAAAGTACAAAGCATAGATGAATAACTAACTCTCCTGGGGATTCTGTTATCTTAGAGTTATGTGTCCGGTGAGGTTGATAGCTCTTGGCTTAAGCCATTTTATTTTTTTGGTTCTCTTATAGAAATTATAGGTCAAATTGCTGCAGAATCTTTTCTGTTTTTTTTTTTCTTTTTGTTGTTATTGGTGTTGTTGTATATGGAGCTGCTCCTTTGGAAAATAATGGAGAAAAATGTGATCCTTTTCCCTCAACCAATTTTCTAAACTCGCTTATTACTTCGTTAGCACCCAACGTTCATTTGAGGTTAAAGCACTACTTGGCTTCCTTCTACCCAGTTGATGTATGAGATCAAATCAATGAATTAGGTGGAAATTTGCCTTGAATACAACGTCTGAAAAGTGAGCAAGTATTTCTAAGAATTTTGGATAACGTATATATTTAATACACTTATATATTAATTATAAAGCATATTCTTTTGCATATTTTTATGTAAATTTATATAAAAATATCTCTTTAATAATTTTATACACACAGAAATACAAAGCTTTCTTTACTTCTTATATGGTATCAGAGCTCTCTTTGTTGTTTAAGTAGAATTTGTTATATAACAAACTCTTCTACCCTTCTTGACAATCACAATGGTGCAAACCCTATTCCAAAGGCTGAAGGCAACCCAAAACAACGTCATTTTGAATATTTCACAACTAAAACGACGTCGTTTAAGCTAAAGCAATAAAAATACCTAGTCGGCATTGGTGACACATATCAGTCTCCAAGCGATCCATATTGCTAGACACCACCTCCACATCATTGCCATGTTATAGGGCCACATCATAGCTAGCCATCCGTATCACTGTCACGTCATCACGCCACATCATTAATGGCTCTTGCTTCTTTGCCACATCATACAATGCCACATTAGCATTTTGTCCCACATGGCTTCTATGTCATCATTATGTGTCATCACTGGTTTAGTCGATTCGGTTCAAATCTATTAACTAAAATTTGACTAGTTAGTTCAGTTTTTTTTTTTGCCCATTTTTTATGAGTTAGACTAGTTTCCAAGGCTTTTGGGTGTTCTAGACTCAATTTTGGGGTCAAAGTTTTCAATTCTAGCTCTAAAGACAAGTTCCTCAATTTTTTTGTTTTTAAACTTTATTACTAAGGATTTTTTATCTTGCATGTACCATGGATACTTCCAAGCTTTATCAGTACATTCCTCAACCAATTTTTGTCATCTTTGATGAATCTAATCATGATTTATAGGCTGAAGAAATGTGTAGCTTTCTCAAAGGAAGACTTCTTTAACATATAATTACTAGTAAGATACCTAAACTTACTCAAAGACCAGATGAAGTAGAAGATATATTTGTAAAACATCTAGTATCTTGAGATGGTACAAGAACGTGGTCAAATCATCCATAGTTATATATTTGAATTACAAGAACTTGGAAGTTGGAGATCTTACTTAGCCTAATACCTAAGTCGCCATAATCTATGTCAATCTTCATGATCGAAAGCATATTTGGCATCACCTAATGACTCTCAAAGACGAGTTCTAACTCATCTGTAACTCTTTTCATTATTGAGAATCTCTACTAAATCTTGATACAGTAATCAAAGAATTGATTATGGAAGAAACCCATTTAAACTCCCTTTGAATGGAGAAATCTATTCCATTTATAGATGTTATTATTGCCACTCATACCTTCTCTTATTAGGCTTATTAAAAGACAACTACGAAGAAGGTATTTTGTAATTATTATAAAAGGAGTGGTCACTGTATATGATATGTTAGGAATCTCTTATGATAATCATCCGCGGATAAAACGTATATCTTAAATTCTCCTTAAAAGATTTTCAAGCTCATCTTTACTAAATTCAAATAGATTTCAATACTGTTTCCTCCGTTATTTTTTTTGTCACACTTGGTACTTCTTCTTCATGGCACCTTGATTTTGCATGTTGTAATCATATGACCTCCAACTCTTCCATATTTGACTCCTTAAAAACTCTCTCAATTTCACATATTGTTTATATAATTGATAACTCTACTATAAATGTTCAAAATATAGGCATTGTTCAAACATTTATGTTAAGTTTGCTTGGCACTTTTCTTGTTCCTAAACTCTCATTAAATCTTATTTTGATTTGTTAATTATATGAACTTTGTAAATAAGTTATGATTGTACTATGCAGGATCCATAGATAATCGACATCCTTGGGACAAGGTGTAAGGTTTGACAACTATTTGAACTTATATCCGTCTGCCCTCCATCCAAACTTATTGTTAATGTTGTTGCATCTAATATTTGGCATTCTCGTCTTGATCATCTTCTACCCTTAGACTTGAATCTTTAATTTCTAGCAATTCTTTAGGTCAAGTAAAAAATGAAAATTTTGATTGTATCTTATGGCAACTTTCTCATACTTTACCTTTTAGTAATAGTGATTATGTTTCTTTCGCACCTTTTAATTTGATTCATTATGATATTTAGGGACCTGTTCCTCATAACACTATCAGAGGTTTACGATATTATATGATCTTTGTTGATAATTTCTCTAGATACACATGGATGTACCTCTTAAAATCTTTCTAACTGCTTGTTTTGTTCTTCTCCAACCACATAAATATATTAAACTAAAACTATGAGCGCAATTATGTTTTTTCTTAAGATATGGGATAGAACACAAATAGTATAGGTGTTGGGATCCATCATTAGAAAGATTTCATATTTTTCAGCTTGTGACCTTTTGTGGACATAAAATGTCCTCATCTCTTTTAAAATTTCATATCAATGAACAATTTCCTCAAAATTTCTTTAATCCTACTATATCCTTGTTTCGTAACATTTCTCTTGTAGAATCATATAATAGTTCTAATAGTTCAACACAACCCACATTTAATCCCATTGTATCTTCACCAACTGTTGATCCATCACCTTCTTCAAATGATTCCTCTTTATCCATGCATTCATCAGAACCTCATATACCTCAACTGCTCTTCGTCGTACTAATTGAGTAAGTCAATCTTTTGTTTGTCTTCGAGATTTTCATATTTATTCTACTATTGTTTCCTTATATGAACATCACACATATCGTAAGGTAAGTTTTGACCTTTTATGGCAATAAGTAATGGCAAAAGAATTATAAGCATTTACTAGCATCAATACTCGACACATAGTCAACTTGCCTTCAAGGAAATTTATTGTTGGCTATAAATAGCTCTATAAAATTAAGAGTCAAGCTAATGGAATAGTGGAGCAATACAAAGCCTGACTAGTTGCCAAAGAATTACCCAAGTGTATGGTGTTGACTATAAGGAAACATTTGCTCATATAAACTCGTTTTAATATCAGTCCATAGTCTTATAGCAGTTATTACTAGCAAGCCTTGGTTATTATTCTAGATGGATGTTAAGAATACCTTTCTTAACAGTGACCTTATAAAAGAAGTGTACATGCAATCTCCACTTGGTTATGGTCTTCCATCCAATAAGGTTTATCGACTTTGCAAAGCCTTGTAAAGACTGAAACAAGCTCGTTGAGCTTAGCTTGCCAAATTTAGTTCCACTATTGCCTTCTTGATTTTTAGTCTAACTCTTATGATCATGCCTTGTTCATTGGTAAAACAACTTAATGGTGCACTCTTCTTCTTCTTTATGTTGATGATATCATAATTGATGGTGATAATGCTCAGGATATTTCGACTCTTAAATCATTTTTACATCAATTGTTTGAGATGGAAGATATGGATAATTTGAGTTTTTTTGTCTCAAAGTTTCATTTGATGAATTTGGCTACTGCCTCTTATAAATAAGATATGTCACAAATCTTATATCTCAATTAGTTATCATTGACACCAAGACTACTACCACTTCTCTTGAACCCAATGTTCATCTCTCTTATACTGACGGGACTCTCCTCAATGATGGTAATCCTTATCGCTAATTAGTTGGCAATAGTATATACCTTACTAGTTCTCGTCCTGATATTGCTCATGCTACGGACATTGTCAGTCAATTCATGTCCGTACCTCTTAGCACTCACTGCCCTGTGTTCTCTTCATCCTTTGGTATATTCATGGTCTTCACTTATGTCATTCATCTCCTTTTGAGTTACGAGCATGAGCATAGAGATCTAATTGATCAATGCTCAACCACTCACTATTGTTTCTTTCTTGGCACATCCCTCATTTTATATCGAAATAAGAAACAAACAGTTATCTTTTGATCTAGCACAAAGTAGAGTACTAAACTCTTATAGACACATCTTCTAAACTCCTTTGGTTACGTTGATTGCTTCAAGATATGAGTGTTTCCTCTTTTTTTCACAACTTCTTCATTTGCGATAATCGCGACGTCATGCAAATTGCTCATAATGATATCTTTCATAAATATACCAAACATGTTGAGATTGATTATCACCTTGTGCCGCACCATGTTATTCATGGAATTATTCAATTTGTCCTTATTTCATCACAATCACAAATTTAAGATACTTTCATTAAATCTCATCCATCTCGAAGATTTCATAAACTTGTTTTCAAACTCAAGATGTTTAATTCCTTAGTCTTTATCACTTTGAGTTTGAGAGGGGATGTTAACATATAACGTATGTGTTATATATTTTATACATCTATGTAATTAATTATAAAACATATTCCTTTGTATATTTTTGTGCAAATTCGTGTATAAATACCTTCTAATGTAATAGTTTTACACACACAAAAATACAAAGCTTTCTTCTTATATTGGACACCAATTATTATTTCACGAGCACCATTCCTTATTAGTACAGATTCAGATAAATTTCTTTTATACAACAAACCCTATAGGATCTTGGCTATTCCAATTCATAATACCAGATTACTGATTCACTTTCTTCTCAAAGTCATACTCTTATGGGTTTTCGAAACCGCCACCTGGACCTCTCAGCTATGCACTTGCCATTTCATTTGTAGTTTGTAGTATGAAATACATATGCAAGAAGCTCCATTCATTATTTGATCGATCATGGGGAAACTCGGTAGATTTCACACGCCTTAAAAGGCAAGCCAATAATACTAAATGTGGCCTCCATAAGTGAAACATTTCTCAACGTTTCGTAGGTTGTTAACACGTTCATAATCTCATCCTAAATTCTCACCTCCCCCGTTAGCAGCCTTTATACCTTTTAGGAGCAAATCCTTTTTTCTTTTTTAACTTTACTAGGGACATTTTCTTTCACGACGCTAACTCCTCTGCACCTTAATGATTGCTCACCTTGGTTCAGTGATGAATGCATTACCCTGCCTTAAATCTTTTCAAGTTTGAGAATATTAGACCTTGCAAATATCAATTCACTACTTGATGAGCTTATGCAATTCATATGCCTGTTGAGTATTGGAGACTTGCCCCCATTGGAAAGATTAAAATGTAGTTTCTTTTTTCTCTAAATTAATGTGCTAATTATATTATACCCCACTAATAAGATGTCATTTGCATCGTATAAAAGACTAACTCTATGCTAAAACATCTAACATCTGACATTAACATAATAAGAGGATACGTAGAACTCGGACATGGAGAAGAAATATGCCAATTTGTTATTTTCACTCGAAGTACATCATCGAGTTTCTTTCGGAGTTTATGTAGCTCATTTTGTTTCAAATTCGATACTGACATTAATCGGATATACTGCTTTGTTTTAAGAGTGCAAAAGTAATTTTGGTAAGCACGTGTGTAGATAAGCAAGTCTCACTCGAGCTGTCATTTCTTCAAACTCATACTACCCTTGTCCAATCAACTTTCTGCAACTACCGAAAGATGTACGAGAAAAGGTGTCATCTTTATGGATCTGTAACATATTCGTCAACCTTTTTGAATGAGCAATCCTAAATCTTTGCAGCCCCTGGTAACAAGATCCTTCAAAGATTTGGGATGTCGTTTGAAGGCAAAACTGGAGTTGTATGAGTCGTATTCTTCTACCTTTTCTAAAGTTTACTGCTATTTCTATTAATCCCCATTAAAAACTCTAAAATTTAACACCCAAACATTAATTGTGATATCTATATCCTTCAAACTTACTATTTAATATTTATACGTGGTTAAATGTGAAAGAACAGACACTAAGAAAGCAAGACCGGAAATGAGGTACTCACTAGTCGATGTACAAATGATACGACCACCTTATAGCATCTCTCAGCTTGCATTTACAAGTTTTGCTGATGAATATAACATTCACCAAAAAGACATCATCCGTCCAATTAGCTTGTTTCTGGAGGTTTCTTGGGAATCTCAGGTTCCTAGTGAAAAAGGACATGAATAAGAGACATGAAAACATAATACAGTATATCTTTCCAAAGCACACATATCATGCATGTACTATTTGTTAAACCAGCTCTTAAATCGAATAACCAATTGATATAACACCTTTTTATCAAGATGTGCATGAGAAAGAGGAGTAAGCTGGCAGCTTTCCATATTAGAAAGTAACTGGGACACAGTCTTAAGATGGGGAACACTGTAGAAAGAGCAAAATAAACCAATTAACCCTGAAAAGTGACTGAAAGTTAAATGCCAAGGATAAATGAGAAAAGAACTCGGGCATGTTGCTGTTCAGGAAAAAGGAAAAAAACTCTAAAATCAAATAACTTGAATAGAATGTAAATGTGGTTGTCCATCCACAGTCTAAACATGGCATTGAGTTGCAATAAAGGAGAGCATTGATTCCCATATTTCTGTACCAGCTTTAATGTAAACAAGGTAGATCATTCAACCCCTGTACTAGATGAAGAATTCATTAGTTTAAACCTCAATAACAACCATCATCTTTACATTCCACATATATGACACTCAACCACGGTAATAAATAAAACAAAGATATGATAACAAATTGTTCAACCATTGAACTCTATTTCATACAGGGGATAAGCTGATAATCCTACATAATACCATTTTCTAATCAATCCCCTCCGATAATGTTTCCAATTTCTTTTCAAGTGTTGTCTAATATATCAATAAAGTCCTTTCAATCAATATTGTCAGAAATTATTTCTAGTAGTCCTATTGCAAGGAATTTGTCACTGCAATCCTCTTGCTTGAATTATCATTTAAGTCCTACTATTAAATTGAAACAATGACTTCCGCATCAAAACACATGGATAGCTTTATTTTGCATTATTTTCAATAATAAAAACTATTAAATGAAAAAGATCAACATAAAAAATGAAATAGGAAAACATGAAAGTAGCAGTACTCTGAAAGTGACTATCAATTGCATCAAGTATCAGTCACCATACAGCTGCAACAATATAGCTTAATGGTAGACTTTCAACAATATAGCTTAATGGTAGACTTTCACCTACATTCTGAGTAAAACTGTCTGAGGTAAGAGCATGGTACACACACTTAAGCTTGTAATAAATTTAAAATTATATGTATGCATCATTCTGACTTAACCTTTGCAACCCATTTTCCACATGTGCCTCCAAAAATGAAATCACGTGAGGTAATTGCTCCAAAACCTTCAACAAAGAAGGAAAAAATAGGATTTCAAATTAGAACAAAACGTCTCTCCAAGGTCCAAACCTTGGAAGTCCATATTCACGGAGGATCAAAGTACATACTTGGCCTGTGTTCTTGATTGTAGAGGCTTTTTCGACAAGGTTCTTGGGGAGCTTCCTCAGTTGAGCCTGCATATGAGATAGAATACATAAGTCATGCTTAGTGATAGACGAGTATAACCAATCATAGCCCAGTGTTTCTGGTATGAGGAAGAAACATATTCAACTCATTTTTTCTGACTGCAACAAAAAAAAAAAGCTAAATTATTCTTTTAACTAGAAAATCAACGGTAAGTTTTTGTCCCTGTGAATAATTTTGCCAACTGACTGTTTAGAGATATTTACAGCAACT
>JANQAP020000135.1:763159-774398 GCA_026874005.2 Erythroxylum coriaceum
ATCTTATGTCTAACGGTCATTTAGCTTAAGTCATATAAATGTTTCACAGAATTACGTGTTCTAAGCATATGTATAGGTGACGGCATGCTACAGTTTACCTAGGATTAAGGGTACTTCAAAGTCATCCTTTACATCAAAGATGACAAAATCAATTGAAAAACGAAATTTATCAACTCTCATAGAAATTTCTTCGATAATAACCGTATGATGTTTAATTGCTCTATTAGTTAATTAGATACTCATCCTAGTTAGTTTAGGTTGTCCTAATATCAATTTCTAAGATATAGTATGAGGCATTAAATTTGTGCAAGCTCATAAAGTAGTTAATGCTCTAACTATAATCAAACTACCAATATTATAAAGGATAGTAAAACTCTATAAATCTTTTAACCTTTGTGGTAGCTTGTTTTAAAGGATGATAGAGAATTCCTCAATAACATCCTCCTCTTTTTTAATGTCATACTCCTTATCATTTGTTTTCTCTATTTTCCAATCCTCAAAGTAATTATCGTTCGCATGATCCTTTGGATTCATATTTATCATTCTTGATAAGGATTCCTACCCCATTGAGTTGACATAATTGGCTAACTGAGCAATTTGAAACTCTTACTTCTTGTTTAAGGTTTCCAATTAATCTACCTTTAATTATAATATTTCAAACCCCTCAAAAGTCGCATAAGCTAGTTTTTTAATGACTAGCTCCTAAGTTGGTTTTCCTTCTTACTATAATGGGTCTTGTTTGAAATCTAGAGGGTTACTATATCTTGAATTTTAGCTAATTACTTGATTACTCCAAGTAATTTTGGATAACTTCTCCATCATAGATTATATGTGTTCTTGTAGGATTTATTATGAGGACGTTGGCAATTCCCTAGGTAGTTAATGTGTTTTATTATCTTGGTAAAATAGTTGTCAAATTGATAATCATTGCTATTGTGTCCTCCCTCACACAACTTAAAATATATTATTTATAATGGTCTTGTAGCTCCACTCATACTATTAATTTTCCTCATTAAAGGTTTTACCTAAACTGTCAATTCGGTAACAACATCCATATTCTGAATCCCTATTGGTTTGGTTGCCGTTGTCATGATTGATTGCTACTGAGAATTATTTATCATCTTCTCCACAATTAACTTTAGGGAAACTTTCAAAATTTTATTGTTCAAAATTTCCCTAACTACTTCATTTACCATCTGCTTTCTTATATAAGACAAAGTATTGTAGAAATTCTACACCTACTATTATGCAGGCAACCTATAGTGTAGGCACCTCTTAAGAATATCCTTTAATCTCTCTCATCGCTTGTAGAGTATCTTGTTATCATTTTTTTTATAGGCAAGGATATCATCCCTCAATTTTTTAATCTTTATTAGTAGTAAATACTTTATCAAGAAATTTTGTGCTAAATGATCACTTATAGTGATTAAAGCCACAAGTAACAACTTCAATCACTGCTTTAGTTGATTCTTTAGTAAAAATGGGAACAATCTCAGCTATATGGCATGTGCAGTAGCTCCATTAATTTCAAAAGTGTTGCACATCTATAAGAAGTTGTCTATATGTGTATTAAGATCCTCACTTATTAAACTATCAAATTGTAAAAAATGTTGTAACATTTAGATGATTTTTGAATTGATCCCAAACTATTTGTTTCAATAGCTGGTCTAGCAATATAGACTGTGTCCCTTTAAGTGATGACTTCATATAGTCTAACATGTTCCTGTAATCTGCTTTCATTATATTAGGTGTATAATGTTTAGCTAATGACTTGTTTTGTTCTCTAAGTATCTAAAGAAGCATTTTTTTAACCACTAAATCTTTCTTTTTCTTAGAACAGTTCTGGCTTACTACTTCTTGTCATGCACCCAGTGTTCTAAAATTGAAATAAACAATCATAAATAATAAAAATTAAAATTGAATAAATGAATATAAATAGAAAAAGAAAAGGAATATATAAATAACGCTCGAGTCTCTTTAATATCATTAATATCCTCAATAATGATGCTAAAAACTTGATTGTAGTTTTCTCTACCCTAATACTATTAAATCTAGGAAAGTGCATCTATTATATTTTATTAGTGTACAGATGAGCAGAGTGTCATTCCCACGATGATGAAATAGCTACTTTGCCTAATTTTGTTATTAATATTTGGTCAATGATAAAGATTATGATTATTTTAACCTAAACCTAAAAGTGTAATAACATATCAAGATATCACTAGAAGAAAATAAGCAAGTAATCAAAGATAAGAAGTATGATAATATGTAATAGCTCGATAAGAATTCCCCCTATCATCATCATGAACTCATTAATAATTTTATTTAGAGATTTTATAAGTTAGACTAACAAATTTTCCTTTAAGTTAATTAATTGTCTTTTTTGGTGTATAACTACCTATCTCAAAGTTAACTGATGAATATGTCTCTTTGATTAGTATCTAAGAGCACATTAACATTTATAAAACTTCATAAAATATTTTATCCTAATACCAGATGCATTATGTAGGTTTATTTCTATTACTTTATTCAATCCTTAATATTAGTGCATAGATCAATCCATAAATAGGTTTTTATGTCTACATGTAAACTAAGATTTAATTTGATTTTTTTATATGCCTAACTAGCATGGAGATCAACATAGATATTTCATAAATATAAAACTCTTTTAAAGATACTGAATAAATCTATATAAAGATAGAGCTAAGATTCCTTCTATTTAGACATAAAATCACAAATCATCATTGAAATAGATTATATAAACAAAAGAGTTGAAGAGATCGTATAAGGTGTTATTCTAATGAATATCTCAATAGCTTGATATATTCTTCTTGTTTAGAGTGATTGCAAGTCCCTTTCCTTGTTAAAAATGGTTGTATAGTTTGTTCTACGATTTCTCTCCCTCTTGCAACTACTAACCCTAGTTTGAAATTAAAATTAAAACTAAAAAATACTTAAAACAATTTTTAAATTTTGATTTTTTAAACTTTTCATATAGGCTTTCTACTTCGAACACAATTTGGGACATAATTATGTCTAGCACTACAGTTCAGTTTTTTTTAAAGTGGAGCACATCCACTAACATGTTCTAGGCTATACTCTATTATGTTTTGTCGACCATATGACTTAAGCTTTGGTCTACCTGTGTGTGAACTCATGTCTTTTACACCTTAAACATGGAAAGGAATACACCTAGGCATATGATTGTATATTAGCTTGTGTCTAAATTTCTCACTAATTTCTTCTGTCTAGAGAGGGACATTAATAGTAACATTCTTATGTCTGTAACCAAGCTCAATCAAAGACGCATTTTTTTTCTTGATTTAACTTGTAAAACTCTTCAATCCTTATCCAGATTCATTATTAAGTAACATATCCAAAATTACCTAAAAACATCAAATAAAAGCAATCAAATTAGGGCAATTTGAAATGAAAAACATAGTAAAAAACACACACACACACAAATCATACATCATTTCTCTCTTTAAATCAAAGTGTTTGATTGGCAAGATAGAGCTTGTAGCATAATCATTAGCTGAAGTAAAATATGTTAGTGTTACCAAACTGCCAATCAATGAATTTAGTTGAGAAAATTAATATGAGACATCAAAATGAAGGAAACTAAGTTACAAAATTGTTTATATACAACAAATCAGCAATTGTTATTACAAGAAATTGAATACAACATGGCAGGACTAGACATATCAAAGTAACTATGCCATAAGTGAAGCTGAGAAAAAAGAAGAAGAAGCGAAGCTTGAATATTATCCGTATGAACAAGAAAATGGTAGAAATAATGATAAAGGATTTAACTAAGAGCATATTATAGTTTTGAGAAGCAATTGGTGTTTTTAATATGAACATCAAGAAAGAGTGTTGAATTTTAATGTTCTTCCAAAAATACATAAAAGCTATACACTCCTACAAATTCATTCTTTTTATTCTAAATCGTAATATATAATCAAGTGAAGTTAAGCAAGATAGATACAATAATTCTTGTGGTCAAGAATTCAACAAATGTTGGAAGTTCATTGTAGGAAAAAATGATTGTATATATATTCTAACTTGAGCTAGTGAAACTATTAAAAGAATGGGGTAGGATAGTCCCTTCTTTAGGAAAGCTTTTAATTATTGTATCTACTCAATATAGACGGAAAGAAACAATAGACTTTATAAAGATATTTCACTACATAAATATGTATTCATGGACAAAACTTTATATTGGATTAGGGAAATTTTAATGACTCATAAAACTTATCAGGGAGCAATTATGCAATTAAGGATTAATTGGAAAGTGTAATTTCTATTACATCCTTTAGCACTTGTCTTCTAGTTCTTGTGAGCACATTGTAGTTGATGGCTGATACTTTATATTTGTCGGTTGTAGCATTTTTCAAGCTTTTGTTTTGTTAATAAAATTAATTTATTTTTTAAAAGAATGAATAGATACAACAACTCAATAAAACAATGGTGGAACAATTGTTAGTTTGCAGTTTTTGGTTTTTAAAATGCAAATTCAAAGCAGTGAATAGTTGATTAAGTTATGAAAATTTAATTTTATGTATTTCTAAATCAAACATAATTATCTTTCTTGATTTGCACTTTAGTGTAATTAATTTATGTCTATATTGAAAAAATTTGCAAGTTAAAAACAGATACAATCTGCACAGCCAAGTCATGTACTTGATGTTTTGGATTTTTCTGTCTATAGGAAGAAATTCAAAACATCAATAAATTGATTTGAAGTTATTGGAAAAACTACTTTGTATATATATGTATATATGTATAATTTAACAAAAAAAATCCTAAGAAAACTAAACTTTCAGCCACAACTGCAATTTTAGTATTGAAAGTTTCAATATTAAGTTCGTGCGAAAGTTTTAATTGGGTTTACAGAAGGAATAAGTAAACAATTCACCAATTCAATAGATTTTGGACAGATGAGAAAAGATATTTCTTTTCTTATGAAGAGTTTAAACCAAATCAGAAGCAGTAGCTGTCACTAATTATATTGGAAAACTACGATCGATTCCATGTGGTTTGACAGATAAGAAGTTACATTAAATAACTTTGAGGTGCGCCCCACTATTACAGGAACTAGACCGTATGTTTGATGGAATTAATAGCTAAAAATTGTCTCTAATTAACAATGAAGACTGGACCGAGTCAATCTTGTATCTTCCAATAAGACATTTCTAACCGAATTTCACTTTTTATCATATTGCTTTTCTTACAAATGGGGTAAGCGTTGAATATATAGTGAATCACCATAAGCATTAGATAATGAATGGAGCATTAAATAGTTGCAAGTTCATTTCATATGTTTTATACTACAAGAAATGATTGCTTTCAACGATACATATGTTGTGTGAAATATAAATTTCACCTAGCGGCGTACCATTGTTATATTATCAGCAACAGTTGAATACAATACGCGTCTGAATGATTAATTTTGCAGTTCGAAAATAACTCTTTCTGTTAAATGTTCAAATTGGAAACTTGGAATGTATACATTCGTATAGGTTACTTCTACTGATAGTACAGTCAGATTGTTGGAAGCGGATACGATTGCTGTCTTGGTACATGGAAAGCACGTTGCTAGAGAATGTACACAAGATTTGTGCACAATCGTTGTTATTAGGTTAGATTAAAGAATCCCAACTGTGATATTTGGTGTTTTGATTTGTTTAATGTTCAACTTATGATTTAACAAATAGCACCCATCCAGCGATTTTCCATTACTTAAATCTAGACAAAAATAATAGCTACTTGCGTTACCTTTTAATGAACACCACATATTCTTGCAAGTGAAAGATGAATGAGAAAGGAAGCACACAAAGATCCTTGACAAGATTTTAGATAGAAGTTTTTCAAGAATATTAATAATAAAAAATAGAAAATAAAAAGGAGTGAATTTGCTTTTAAGAAATCATGATTATTTTATTTGTTCTGATGTTGGAAATTGACATGAATGTTGTCAGATCTTTTGTTTCTGAAAATCTGTTCAATCAGCCAAATATTAGCTCATGGATTACACGCTCGACATCACCGGTAATCAGGAAGCATCTCATTAATTAAAAAAAAAGTAAGTTACAAATTGGAAGTGGTTTCACAATGTACTTCTGGTCTAAAACCTTCATCTCCTTGCTTCTGCTATTAGTTCTGGCCTGAAAAATGAATGATGCTACCATTTTGGGCTTGTACTGAACTAAAAGAATACATCCATTTTCCTGTCTCTGATTATCAGTACCGAAACCCTAGTGATCTAAATAACAGAAGAATATATCCTGGGACTGATGTAGATTAGAAAGATCGATTCGTGTAAGTTGCATCAATTTTTGAGCCTCAGATTTTTTTTGTGTTCCCAAAAAGGGTCCATGAGAGGACAATCTTTATTCACAAAGCGTCAACCTTTCATTGATCACCTCTCATGTCTCTTGGGCTGCGATGAAAAAGTTGAAAGATAATAAGATAAGCACGAGGGTGACTTGGAACTCAGATAAAGGAGAAATGGCATCATTACAGCCCAGATTTTTTCTTTTAAAAAAAGAGAGAATAACTTCAACATACTCCAACGTAGCGCATCTTCTTGTTTATAAAGGTGACTCTAATGTGCACAGCCTTTCTTCTCTGTCTACCAAAACATTGACAGCTTGACAGAAAAGGAAAAATTAAAACATAAACGAGACGTGGACTCTTCACATGTACACTTGAATCTTCGAAGTTGGCTTTTGTTTCCTTTTCTTGCCAACTTCCATATGAAGCCAATCAACCTTCCTTAGCTGATAATCCACGATTTTTAAGGCGGAAAAGTTTCATGACTTGCGTACAATATCTCAGATAGTTTTGTAACAAGTATAGATTCAGGCAAAATAATAAAAGGGTTTTGGGATGAAAAGGTAGATAGATTGTCATGCATTGCCGCTTCTCTAAAACATTATCAGTTCCATCGCTTTTATATAATTTATGAAAAGAGCATTCCTCAGATAAGACAATGAAAAATTGTCCAAAATAAATTAAAAAAAAGTTGTGGTTTGAGAATGTTGAATAGCTGTCAGGCAGTTACCGGAGGAAACTAGCCATCCCTTTGACGTTTTGGTTTTCATTACAAATAAGAATAAACTCCCGTTATTATTATTCTTTTTTAATCTTGTTTTGTGAACATCTATCCATCTAATAAATAGAATCTACATAAATTAAATAGATAAATACTCGTAGAATAAGGTAGGAATAGAATAACGAAACAAGCGATCCAAACCTATTGCAAATGTTCAGATTCACAGGACATCAATAACTGGAGCTTACAAGGAAAAATGACTGCAATGTCCTACCAAGTATTCAAGTAAGATTCAGGTCTCTAACATAGCCAAACAAACTTAAATTAAATGTCCCATAAATTATGATTATTAATGAAAAATCAATATCCAGCTCCATTAGCTCAATATCTTGTTAAGCAGTTGAAGCTTGAGAAGTATGCGTTAGAAGGCAATTTGAGTTAGAGTTGTAGACGCCGTCATGGCGGTTTGTCTCGAAACGCATTACTAGTGGGTACCGGCACACAGCCGCTATTACTAGTACTACCCCTCCATCAACATCACTCTCAAAATGCCTAGAAAATCGAAGAAAAAACAAAGCATAAAGAGGAAGCCCGGTAACCAATTTCTCCTTTTCTTCTCTGCCTTTGAAGTCTGGACCACAAGCAGAAGCAGTGCAAATGATATGCACTATTGAATATTTGGTCCTTCATCTAGGGCAAAGAAAGTTGGTAGATAGTCTACATGGGGATTCTCTACACGAGTACTGTTTTTGTTTCTGTATTTTTTATTTATCTACTGTGTGAGTCTGGTTGGGCTAGTAGAGGCCTTAGCTTACTTGTTCGACCAAGACATTAGGTCCTATTCAAAAGGCAGGCTTACAATTATAGAGAAGCCGAGACAGCTATCTTCCCTGTCCAGATTCAGAAATTATGATCAACTCCCACATCTGCAAGTTCACAAGTAACTATGGGCAGTGAATTCATAGCAATTTTACCTCAAATTGAATCATTTTCGGTCTTAACGAGATTTTGCAACAGAAGCTTTTGGGTTTGACTATGCTGGGCCCCGTAATATGAAGAACTGTAATCAAGATCTTCATCTTCATTTATGGGCAACCATACAATTGAGTATGTTCATTGCAAAGCTGCATAACTTGCAGCAACACTATCCTACCCATAGCAAATACAAAAATAAGATATGAAATGAAGACTCAAACTATGAGTGACATTTATGTCGAATAAATTAAATACGCCCTAGTTAGATGTGGAAACAAATGAACGAGACTCAAAAGTGACTCTCATTTTGAAAAAATTAAAAGAATGACTCTTTAGTTGTCCAATGTATACTGATAACTTCTTACGTTCATAGCCTCCATTAAATATGAACTCTTGCAAGGTAGAGATTATAGTTGGACCAATGATCTGAGGACTTTGATGCTTGCGATCATACCTTCATTCTGGGAATGGATAAAGGCATTTATGAGCAATACTTTCTAAATAGACCCTATCTGCAGTTGAAAATAGCAAAAATATGAAACTACTGAAAATGCAGAGCAGCCCTGGTATAACAAAAACTGCTCTCCAGCTTTCAGGACTTGAAAGATCAGAAGAGGAAGTTCTAGCAGCTTCAAGAATTTTGCCAGTTAAGTCAACACCAATGATGCCAGCTAAAGTACCAGCAGTGTTTGAAACCCCCATTACTATCCCTGCATACCGTGGAGCAATATCCATGTGATTCACTGCAAAGCCAGAAAGCCAAGGGCCACAGATGTGCAGAAGACAGCGCCAGCAGAAGTTCTGAAAATGGGAATTGCAATCAATGCAAAAGAAGCGACCAGAAACCCAATAGTATTTAAGAATTTCCGTGTTATAGTCACAGACAAAATTCTTTTTGTGAGCAAGTGGTCAGCAACCACCCCGCCAATATTTGAGAATATAAACATGTTGAGATAAGGTAACATTTTTGAAGAACCCATTTCCTGAAGGCTGAGCTTCTGTCCAAGATACGTCGGCAACCAGTTCATCAACATATATAAACCATAATGGAATGTGAAGTTATTTGCAACAATTGCCCAAATCGGTAAGCTCATTATAATCCTCTTCCATGGAATTTTAGCAGCTTTTATACTAACACTTCCTCCATTCTCTACTTTTGTCTTATGACTGGATTTTATTGGAAGTAAAGACTCTCCAAATCCAGCAGCAGCAGCTTTTGGATGCTCAGAGTGACGAGGATCACTGGCATATTTATAGCAAAGTAAAGACCACAAAACACCTAAACCTGCTTCAGCTAAAAATACAGATTCGGAACCCTTAAGCTTCACAAGGGTTGGAAGGACAAGCATCCCCATTGCAGCACCTAGGTACATTCCTGACATTGTAAGAGAAACCGATCTTGATCTTTCATGGGGTGGAACCCATTGTGCCAGGACAGTGTGAATGGAAGGAAAGATGAAACCTTGTGCAACACCAACAAGAAAGCGAGCCACTGCTAAAGTTACAACTCTATTGGGATCAAGTGGAACCAAAAAGCATGTTGATGACCATAAGACAAATGAGAGAAGGAGAACCGTCCTTCCACCAATCTTTTGAGCTGCCCATCCACCAGGTACTTGTGAACAAGCATAGCCATAGAACAATGTCGAAAGTATCACACCTTTGCTCGATTGGCTTACACCAGCAGCATCAGCTGCTACAGTATAAGCAATAGAGAAGCCAACTCGTTCTATATAGCAAACATAAGTGTCTACAAAGGTCAAAATAACATTTAAGTATCGTTTTGGAAACTTCAATCCTGTCATACTTCACTTTCGTTAGCAGTAACAACTTTGCCACCTTTATGATAAGTAGCAGTAGCTAGATAGTTGTCTTCATCTGCGAGCCCTTCTTAATGACAAACTTCTTCTTGATCTCAGTAAAATGAAGAAAAGAAAAGGATTTGGAACATACAAAAATGCTTACCTTCAAGGTTGGTCGAACCTGGGGAAAAGACTAACATCAGAGAAATTAATGATTCTTGTTAGAATATATTTTATATATTCTTTGTTTGGTTTTGGGCATTTTGAATTTGACATATAAGAAAATTAAAATTATCATATGGATTGATGAAGATGGGTGGAGATTGTGTTTTAATAGAAGTTCAAATCATACACGTGGATATGTAACAGATGTGCAAATTGTATTTTATTTGAAGTTTATCCAAACTATGCATCCATAGATTGGGTTTTAATTGAAGTCTATCAAATAGAAAGTGACCTGGAAAAATAACGTGTGTGCACTACTGCTGGGCGTGGAAATCACATGTGAGAAAAGAAAAGAGTTGTTGGCTACATACTTGATTTTATGTGGCTGTATATCGTGTCTTGTGTTGTTGGGATAAGGTTGAAGTAGCCCCACGTTAATCTCTCAAATTGGTGTTGTTCATATACTTGATTAAAGATAGAAGTCTATCAATACACGCATGTTAAAAATCCTAGTTGATGTGGAATCCTAGTTTAAGTGGTGTGGAAACTGAAGAATGCGTGTGTATTGGTGATTGTGTGGTGGATCACGGTTGGAGGATAGAGAAACAGCTATGTGTGCACTTGGGGGTCTTTTATGTGTTGAAGATTGTGTTTTTAATATAGGAGGTTGTGTTAATTAATTGGGTAGTAGTGCAGATCGCGTGGTTTTTGGAAAATAAGTTGGCTGGCTGCGCATGGTTGTTGGTGCTGCACTTTGTCTCACGGTTAATACATGAAAAGCAGTCCACGTATGTCTATTCAAGTTGCTGGTGATATATGCTATTGAAGTTAACTGTTTGCGGCAAAAATTCTGTAGTGTGGGTATTGTTCATGAAGCATTAGTCCCGTGTGTGGAAGCAGCCTGCGTGGATTTGGTGATTGAGGTGAAGATCACTTGAGTTTTATGAAGTTATATTGGTTGTGAATTAAAAGCAGATAGATTGGCCGAGCATGGTTTTTTTGTGGGCTGAGTTTTGTTTCAATGGTCGGTATATATGTGAAGTAGTAAGCGTATGCCTCTGGAAAATTGTTTTGTGGGCAAAGTGAATATTATCCCCAGTGAAGAACGAATCATCCATGGATAAGATTTTCTGCTGGGTTATTTTGAGAAGACAAATTCATAAGGAAGTCTTCTTTGTCTCAAGTATTTTTGTTATTTAATTTTCAGTTGATTAAATACTTGAGCTATTTTTATTTATTA
>JANQAP020000135.1:827585-838834 GCA_026874005.2 Erythroxylum coriaceum
GATCTGGTACTAGTTCTGATACCACTTGTAACAACCCGGACCACTCGCTAATAGATATTGTTCGCTTTATCCAGGCCTGTGGGCCAACGAAGATACTGGGCCTTCAAGGGGGTGGAATGTTAGATTCCCATTTCGATTGGAGAGGGGAACGAAGTAGGCTTTATAAGGCTATGGAAACCTTTCCCTCATAGACGCATTTTTTCAAAGGGTGGGAAGAGTAAAACCATGAGGGCTTGGCTGGGCGAAAGCCCAAAGCGAACAATATCTGTGAGTAGATGGTCTGGGCTGTTACAAATGGTATCAGAGTCAATACCCGAATCGATATGTCAGTAAGGACGTTGGGCCTCTAAGGGGGTGGATTCAGGCCTGTGGGCTAGCAAAGAGACTGGGCCTCCAATGGGGTGGATCCAGGCCTATGGGTCTATGGGGGTGGATCCAGGCCTATATGCCAGCAAGGATGTTGGGCCTTCAAGGGGGGTGGAATGTTAGATTCCTTTATCGATTGGAGAGGAGAACAAAGTAGGCCTTATAAGGCTATGAAAACCTCTTCCCTATAGACGTGTTTTTCCAAAGGGTGGGAAGAGTAAAACCGTGAGGGCTTGGCTGGGCCAAGACTCAAATCAGACAATATCTATGAGTTTCAAAACAATGAATCGAACAATGTATCACATCACTAGTTTACAACATATTAACCAATAAAGAAGCCACTCATCTCATTCAAGGTGCGAAAGGCATTAGGTAGGGAGACACTGTCTCCCCCATATTTGTTTACTATATATATTGAAGTTTTAACAAAGTTAATCAATCATAACATTAATATGGAAAAGAGCTACAAGTTTTATAATAAATATGGTAAGTTGGGAATTTTAATTTTTCATCTATGAATGTTTTGATACTTTTTTGTAGTGCTAAGCATAATTATATTGCATTTCTCATCAACTCAATAAATATTTTAGCAAAGTTTCAGGTTTATCAATAAATAGGGACAAGATTCATCTTATAGTTTCAGCTAAGAGTCTCCCTATGTCATCCTGGCTATATAAAATTAAAGCCGAAGTAAAAGATGATAAAGACACGTGGCTTTAATATGACAATTAGAGTGACCAAGGTCATCTCTACAATAAGAAAAACTATCAACAAGTCAGATATATGTACCCTATGAAAGTTAAATTCTTAGGCGAGAGGGAATGGATGTGTCATTAAGGCAAGTAGATTCTTCTCTCTTAATGTTGGTATTCCTTCTTACAATCCTTGCTCCTTAAGGAAAGACAAAATAACTTGATGTAAACACTCCTTTGGTACATTCATAAGTCAATTTTGTAAAGATCTCTTGAGAGTTCATACACCTAAAGTCAATTGGCATTAAATGGCACGGTTCAAATACATACCTCCAAAAGTATCCTTTATTTTATGGCTAGCTTTGATAAGCTTAGCACAATTAATATATTAAGGAGCTCTACTACTCTTCCTCCTGTGTGCAGACTTTGTAATTATGGAATGGAAATTGTCAATTGTCTTCTTTTCTCCTACTTATTCTCTAATGCCTTAAGGTATTTCACTCAGCACCTTTGCAACCATATCTGCCACCATAATGATTGGGAAGACATATATCATTAGGTTGCTTCCCTAAAATAGCCTTTAAATACATCGTATACACAATTTGAAGAGAACATAATAACAAAATCTTCAAGAATCAGTGGCTCAATGCTCAGGAAGCAATAGAAAGAAACATTTTCTAGATAAAGGAAATGGTTACAATCAAATGCTACGATACTCATTTCATCCTAAGAATGTAAATGATGGAATATTTGACCTTCAAGCAATACAAATGGTGTAGTAACTTATTAGTCGTTAGAAATTCGCTAAGACTAAAGACAATCTCAAGCTCAAAGCGCCTTAAAGCTTGCTTGATCTTTTTTAGGCACTAGGACAGCCCTAATTTAGGTCTCTCTCATTTTCCTTTATTCTTAGAAGGATTGACTGAATATTCTCTTTTGTTGTCTTTCAACATATGCCTTGTTTATAACTTCCCAGGATTTGCCCTTTGTAATCAATATATTCTTTAAATTTTAAAAACATAAAATTTAATTAAATACTTAATTTACTATTATTTAAATTGATTAATTTATTACAAAATATTAAACTAATATATATTAATTAAAAATAAATTTATATTAATTATCAAATATTTATCTATTCTTTTCAATATAAATAATGATATGTAATTATAAAAATAACAATATAATTTTTCAATCAAATTAATAATTAATTATTTATTTTAAAATTTTAGTTATTTTTACTATCATATTAAACTATTGAATATATTATTAAAAATTAATAAATATAATAATTTCTTATTTTTATATTTTTATATTACATATATATAATAATATATAAATATGATAAATAAATTGATTTATTTGATACATGTTATTCTTGTAACTTATTAATTGTCAATCATCCCCTTGGAGCATCATACTACACAAATCGAAGTTAATTGTACAATTTAATAGAAGAAATTTGAGTTTTTCACTAAATATATCACAAAATTTTTAAACTATAGGACCCTTCAATGGAATTGATAAAACTACATCAGGAGATTAGTAACTCTTTAATTTTATATACTTTTAAATTTAACATAAATTTGGCCAGGCTGTAGAAGCCACCGTAATAATCAAGAAGTCAATATGGGCTGAACCAATTTGACTTTCGCAAGTTGAGAGCATAAAGCCCAAATTAGGTCAAAACTAGAAACAAAAATTAAAAAGCGAACAAGCCACAAAAATATGAAGGACAATTTGAAAAAAAAATGTTTGAACAGCAATATGCGTTCTTTAAAGCAAATTGTTATGGGAAGTATGCCCAAATAAGGGTTAAACGAGCTCCACATCATCCATATGTCATATAGGAATCATTGATGAATTGGGATATCTTGGTTCTAAAATTGAACTGTCATATTGCATAATGCATATTACTCAAATCAGAACGTCCGGTGTTGCCCGCAGTCATGCAGTCGAGTATCTTCATAGAAATGCAATATTAGAAGCACCAAAGGAAAATAGGGCAGGGAACAGTCAGAAAACAGAAATATCCAGAATAAAAGATGCCTTCCGATAATATTAATTGCAATCATACATCAGTCATTTTTTTTTTTTGTTAATAACAAAGAAGGTTGCTTTTCAGAAGATATCAAAGACTTCTAAGGGTGGGGATCGGAACCCCTTAACAATATATACTGCACATAAAAACAACAGCAAAACTCTCAAACCCCAGTCTAAGGGGCCAACTCAGCAAAACTTACCAAAACCGTTACATGATGGTACATCGACTTCTTTCTTCGGCACGCTGGGTAGACACTTGCTGGAACCTGTGAGACTCTGTTGGGTTGTATGTAAACTCAGAAGTATCGAGCCCATACTGGTTCCCATCCAATCAAACCATAAAAAGAGAATAAAGAAATGTATGAATGGAGCAGGAAACACCAAGGATAAAGTGCTTCTGCATAGGTAATAAACTGAGATAAAACTCTAATATGATGACCGAAACAATAGACAACTGAATATAGGCCACATTATAAAATTATCATACAAGAATGTTCAAAGTATCTTCAATTTTGTTCACCGAAAACCGACAGCTTCATGACCTCATATTGGGAAGGCAACAAAATTTTGTGGACTTAACCTCAAAACATAAAAAAGGCTCATTCATTGTAAACTTTCAATACTTTCCCATTTTGACCCATTGTCAAAAAAGCTACTAAAACATGCCAGATATTCCAAAGAAGCAACACACACTGTATTAATTGAAAGCAAAGACAAACCTTTTCCCTCATTCGAGTGCTCCACGCATCATTTCTGCTAGGCCGCTGATCAAGGGTGCCAGTAACAGGTAAACCTGTTGCTGGCCCAGCTGGCCTGTTAAGCAAAGGTTGCCTGATTTGTTGCCTTGGAGCAATAAGCTCATCATCACTATCATAATCTACGGGCTTATTAGCTGCCCTAACCAAAAGTGCTAGCAAGAAGATCAGAGCCTGCAACATTTGGACTTATCCTCATCATATTCAGGAGATAATAACCAGCACAGTCGATAAAATAGCTGAAGGAACAGAGTGAAATCCAGATCAAAGTAGATAGACTCTCCTATGTTAGCAATAAGTAGTCAAAACTTCCCTTGAACATTGCATAAAGAGTACTTGTGATCATATGGCTAATCTGAAATGTATAGTTTGCGGTCTGGATTATTATATAGCATTTACAAAGGGGTATGTGAGTTGAGAGTACTGATATTTGCATGGGTTGGATTCAAAAGGAACTTTGGTGCTGACAGTAGTTTGAATGATTAATGGGATCAGGACAACTCAAGAAGCAATATAAAGAAGAGCAAGCAAACCTAAGCTTTAAAGCACATTTAAACTACTGTTCTGAACTGATCAAAGTTTGAGATAGAGTCAGATTATCACAGACGTCAAAGAACTACATCAGTTGTTACTCATGTCACCGCCATTAGTGGTTTATTATTAAGTTTTGAATAATTTAAAGAACATATTGGTTTAATATGAAAAAAAAAGGGCTGCGAATGATTCTGCTAAAGCTTTACAAGGACTTCACCATGTTTCCTCTCAGAAAGTAAGCATTTAAAGATGAGGCTTTGGTCAAGACAGGCAATTCATCAATCTTCTCTGTAAGTAGATAAATAATTATCATGCTGACTCTTTTACCTAACGATCAGGTCTAAAGAAATAGAATCATATCATAGATAGAAGACTAAAGGTGCAATTTGCACCTCAACCTTTTGCAAAAGATTTATGTAAACTCCTATCATTATCTTTGATACCACTTTGCACTTAACATTATTAAAACAGTGCTCATTGCATCCTAAATAAGGAGTAAAAATAATACCAGAAATAACGGTAGGAACTTACTTGAACCTTTTGTAAAATGTTGAGGTATAAATCGCATCTTTGGTCAATGTTAAAGAAATCTTTTTAAAACCACATAATGAAAGGTAGTAAAATAAAGACTAATATGACAAATGCAATAGTTGTATAGATTTTTTATCATTTTACAAAATAAAGACTAATATGACAAACGCAATAGTTGTTTCATAGTCATCACTTAGTAAGTAAAAACGAAGAAGCAATACCTCCTAGACAATCTGCCTTCAGTTTATTATTCTCTATTCAGAAGCTTCTACCTTTGGTCTATCTAAGACCAAATCTACAAGTGTTAGCAAAATATGACTGAGTTTGTAAACTGTGCAGTCAGATATGGTACGCAACTATTGATAGTGTGTGCCATTGGAAACATTGACCCTCATCAAAGCAATTAAAAGACTTATCATCTAATAATGCTTACCTCCAAAATGACTATTCCAAGAGCAACCCATTTCACAATTTTCCAATTTTCTCTGAGAAAATTAAATATCATGTCAAAATCTCCAGTTTTGTCGACTGGAAGTTCCTAGAGCACAAGAGTGAACAAAAGGCACATGCCAAAATTGTTGAGTATTGGTTAAAACATATAAATTACACAGAGAAGAAAAGAGGAAAATAAACAGCACTAACTTCTTTCCAGCTCTTGTCGAAGAAAATAAAAGCTGCACATCCCAACTCCACCAATATCAGCAAGATGATCAATACTGAATACTAAGTTGGATTAAGGAAATCAGTCACACTATATAGACAAAGCAGTGACCAATTCATATAGTTATCAACTACTTCCTGTCTCAGAAAATGTTGCCTGAAATACGCTATATCATGTTAGTGATTTTTTTTTTACCTTAGTTCAGAGGTGCAGAAGAAAGATGAAGTAGTGTTAAAATCTAAGTAAAATTAAGGTCCAATAGCAAGTACTTTTATGCTCAGGCTGTTCAACAGTGCATCTACACATTCATCCACTAAAATGTGAAGATCACATGAGCAGAAAGGGGAGCTTTAAATGTAAATATGGCATGTGATGCTACACTATTTCAGGAGAAACAAGTTATAACAAGATTATGTTGTGAACAATACTCTACTAATTCACATGTTGAACATTTTAAGACTGAAAATTTTGTTAGGATACACAACTGAGGCAGCATCCGTTCCGTGTTACAGCCCCAACACATCCAAAACAGGAGATGACAAAAAGAACCACTCCTACACCAATAAATAAGTATAGGAACCTGCATAGAAAGGAATAAAAATTAGGATGCCCATTACACTATATAACAAATACCAACTCATCCAATGAAAAGAGTCAGGAGCACTACTTATGTTATGTCTCTTCTCTCTTTATAGGTAAGAAATTAAAAATCATCCATAAAATCTCAAACCGCAACTCACACTTAGAAACGTCATCATGGGAGAACAAGTCAATGACATACAGGATAACAAGTCAATTACATACGAAAGGACACATAAGCACTGGTTCAAGACATGGAAATAGCCTAAGTGACAAAAAGGGGGAAGGTTAAGTCATTATCAACCACCAAAACTATAGTTTTAAAGCCTTTTTATCATTAAAGATAGAAATGGGAGTGCACACAAGGAGGATATAAAACGCTAAAAAGGTATATTATGTACAAACCATTGGAAACAACTCAACATTCATCTAACCAAATAAAAGGTGGAAATATTCCAGCACCTTCAACAAATAAAAAGCCACTTTCTTGTGCCAGATCTAAGTGAAAAGGCCTTCTAATAGATAAATTTAATGAGGGCATTCACATGATATTATACTATAAATGAGTGGCGTTTCCAACCTATATATAACACCTTTCTCTTACCAGGATGCTAAAATTCCAATTTACAGCCCACATGACCAATGCTTCTATATTTCATACATGATAAATGCAAAACAAACTCACAACAACAAAACTTTAGATGATACAAGTAAATGAGATAACCTAAGGAAAGACAAAGGCACAATGATTAGTTCTGCAGGAAGCAGAATTGAGCATTGCTCAACTTGACGACCTACCGTAATCACTTCAAATTTTATCTCACTTGCCCCAGTACATTCCAAATGCCAACATTAACTTTGAAATTGAGCATCAAAACACAATGTATGCTATCCAAACTAGGAATCACTAAAAATATGTATGCACTATAATTTTGAAATCTAGACCAACATAGAATGTTTCCTAAAACTACAAACCTAAAACAAAAAATGACTAGCAGCGACTCAAAAGCCCAGACTAAGTCCCTCAACCCAGCTACCCTCAACCACAAACAAACACAAGAGGAAAAGAAGAAAAGGGAGCAAAGGGTCATACCAAGCTTTTGGAAGCTTATCAAAGATACTTTCCGAGAGAGACACTGTTATAAGCATGGGGCGACCAAGCTGCATCAAATTTGGATCATAACTGAAAGGTGCCAGGGGGGTGTCACCTGCTGCTCTTTTATACTTAACAAACAAGTAGATCCCATAACCAACCATAGTAAGACCTGCAAGAGAGAGCAAAAAATTGAGGAGCTTCAGTACGCACTCCAACCATCCTCTACAAGCCATGTTCTCCTTTGAAATATCTCAGATCCCTCCAACTGTCACTTGTGTATCAACAAACTAGCCTCCTGCATTCATCGGAGGTGCCCACATCAAAACAATCGCAATGTCAACCATCAGAAGTTACACTTCTTCCCCTAATAATCAAAGATGGGCAATTTTCACGTTTTCTAATAATGTAAAATAAAATTACAGGAATTTTTAATCAATCAGGATTTAGATTCAAACATGGGTGCACATAGAGGTTAAATTACTTTTCTTCAAAGAAAATAGCGAGCTCAAGCAAGCAACTTCAGCAGGAAAAACAATAAATTGCTTTGACCACCAAAAAAGAAAAGATCATTTCATCATAAAAATTGAACCTAAAAATCAAACTGTTATCACCTCAATCTCGTCCGAGTTTACTCAAAGGCGCACCAACCAATAAAAAATAATAGCAAAAAAGAAACAGAAAACAGAAAATTTGGATACTTGAATGAAATCGAAGGAACTTACGTATTGGATGTGTGTGCGTATGAGAAAGAGTTTGAAGACACCTTGCTTTTCCTTAAATTTGTCTTCTCTTTTGTGAGGTGGGTTGTTTATTTGTCCCGTAGGTGCTGCCAGATGGATGCGCTGTGCAACTCGTAATTCTTTGCTGTTTGAGTATATACTTATACATTTATTTTTGTAATTATATCAACATTTTCATATATTTTCTATCTCTTACGCAATTATACGAGGGCAATGATGTGATGAAGATCTTTTATTTGCCATATTTCTTTAAATTCTATTACCGGACTAATTCAAACGTACATTGATAAACAACATTTTAAATAATAGGCATATAAGTTTATGATAGACATGGATAGGGTAATGTTGTAATTATGGAGCATAAGTCCGCACCTCCCCCTTATCAATAGAATACAACATCCACGTGGCAGCGAAATCTTTCGGTGAATTTGCACAAGTACAAATGCTTAATGCTTTACTTATTTTTCTTTTAAGTAATGTATATAAAGAAACAAAAGGATAAAAGACGCAACCTCCCGTGTCATTTTATTAATTCTAACAAAAAAATTTTGTAAAAAATTTAATTTTCACTAAATTTTTGTCATTAATTTTGAGTGATGATCATATCATAAAACTGGCTAAAAATACCAAACATAAGAGTTTCATGCATATTTTTCAAAAAAAAAGAGTTTCATGTATTTAATTGAGTTATTATATTCAAATAGTAATATTGCTTTTATATATAAAATATTTAATTATTATAAAATAATACTATTAAATAAAATGATTAATTTTATTTTTATAATTAATTTTTTTATTTTTATAGTTAATGAAATAAAATTCTAGAACTTATTTTTAATTTATTGATATGTCAAAATTATAAATAATTATTTAATAAGCAAAATAAATTTATTTATAGAAAACTATTAATGAATTAATACATTAAAATTTTAAAAAGTTTTAATTAGGTCTTTATTAATTAAAAATGATTATTCAACTTAGAAAATCATAAATAAATAAATTATTTATTAAAACATTTAATTTATTATTATGTTAAAATAATTAATATAATATCAATTATTAATATACTAATATATTATTAATATTAATTGACATTAAATATTTGTTTACACTTTTATATAAGTAATGATATTAATAAAATTAATTAATTAATATTAGTTATCTATAAAATATAAATGATGAATAAAATTAATAAATTGATCATCTTAATTATTATTATTGTATAATCTAATGAGATATTAAATTACTATCATATTGAACTAATAAATATAATAATAAAAATTTTAAAATATAGTTAATTAACATTATATATTAAATATTAATTTTTTAATAAAAGGATAAAATTCATTAATAAAGAATAGAAGTATGAGGAGAATATAACACAAGAGGGTACCCTTCAACATATGAGACATTGAAGAGTTTGTCTACTCACGATAAAAGGTTTAAAAGCATCGAAAGTGAAGTAGAAAAACAGAGATGGAATTTCAAATTACACCTTCCAACATTACAAGTTCTCGGATTCGTGCCATCGTTTTGAAATGAGGGTTGAGGTTGCATTTGTTTGGAGTTAAACCTTCGAACATTCCTTTATTTCCATATGGTGTGTACGGTCATACAAATAGCTGCTATATGGGATGAACTTGGGAAGAAATATGTGAGATGATAGCCATTGGATAGCCTTAGAAAGTGTATGAGCTTAAGAGTTCCATATGCAGTTTAGCTTGATTGATACCTAGATATGATTGGTTGTCTCACATATAAAGAAGAGATGATTCCTTGTTTCCTCGACTACTGAACAAAAAGGTCAAGACATGTTAATATTAAAATTTTGAGACTATTTGCAGTGTTGAGATAGTTCTAAATTGCAAGCCATAAAAAAAATAAAGTCTTGGGAGGGAATCATTTGTGCCAGATAATATGATACCAATGTTGGAAATTAACACACAAAAACAACTCTTTTGTTCAAACACTCAAGAATTGAGCATTGCTCTACTCAAACACTCAAGAGTTACTCAACTTAACTCTTCTCTCAATCTGATTCTAGTTGATGATAATACAACTGAGCATTGCTCTATTTATAGAGCTAAAATCTAATTCTAAACCATACAAATTTTGTGATTATTAGAAAGCCAACACTACACCTATTACAACACCACAAATTTCAACTACCACAAAGTACAATACCATGTGTCTTCTTCTCTTCCATTCCTTTATTCAATTAAGTTTAATTAATTTCAACACTCCCCCTTAAACTTAATTTTCGATAACTCCCAATAGAGCTCGCAATTTCTTAAACACGTCATGTTTTAACAGCTTCATGAAAATATCCGCAACTTGATCTTGACTTTTCACGTACTTCATTGTCACCTCCTTTTACTCAATGCATTATCTGATAAAATGATACCTCGTATCAATGTGTTTGTTTCTGTCATGAAATACTGGATTCTTCGCTAAAGCCAATGCCGATTTATTATCAACAAAAATTTCCGTTGGATCATATTGAGCCATCTTCAATTCCTTCAGCAATCTTTTCAGCCATATTGCATGATGCACAAATGTGGTTGCAGCAACATATTCTGCTTCACAAGTTGACAAGGTCACAATGGGCTGCTTCTTAAAACTCCAAGTGAACGTCGTATCCCCCAGAAAAATACAAAACCTGTCATGCTTTTTCGATCATCCTTGTCACCGGCCCAATCACTATCACTATATCCAATAAGCTTGTACTCATTAGAAACTGAATAGAACAAGCCAAGATTAATTGTACCTTTCAAATAGTGAAGAATTCTCTTTGCAGCTTTGAAATGGGTGATTGTTGGATTCTCCATATAATAACTAACCAATCCAACAGCATACAAAATATCAAGTCTTGTGCATGTGAGATAACGTAGACTTCCAACTAGACTTTTGAACAAAGTTGGATCCATGCTTTCTCCTTCTTCATGCTTGGATAGCTTGACTCAACATTCCACTGGTGTGTTGATTGACTTGCAATCCTCCATTTTGAACTTTTTAAGTATCTCTCTTACATAGCTTTCTTGGGAGATGAAGATGCCTTCTTCCTTTTGCTTGATTTCTATACCAAGGTAGTACACCATTAGTCTGATGTCAGTCATTTCAAACTCTCGAGTCATCACTTTCTTGAATTCATCAAACATTCTTGGATTACTTCCGGTGAAGATGAGATCATCCACATATAGGCACACGATCAGAATGTCTCCATCTTTGATTTTGACATAGAAAGCATGTTCA
>JANQAP020000135.1:867955-890648 GCA_026874005.2 Erythroxylum coriaceum
TTAATCTAGGTGATCAAGCTAAATTAGGACTAAATATGCATTCAATCAAGCAAAAATCAATATCACAAAAATTATCCTAATCCAATGTCAACCTTAACCTTAACCGAAAAGAAAAACTTACTCACACATATTCATCAATGTAGCATAAATCATGGTCATAATATATTTTTCATTGGTTAAATCCACATAATTAAAATAAATAAGGAATAAAAAATAAATGAAGAACACCCAATGTTAAGTCTTCTCCCTCAACTCATGTAAAAGTAAACTTGTTGTTTTCATGCACCAGCTGTCTTCTTCTCATCTTGCCACAACTCCCCAGCTAACGTCTTGGTTTCTTCCACCTCGACATAGCTGCTTTATTTTCTTTATTTCCACTCAACCAGCTGCCAACGTCTCCCTCTTGGCCACCAGCGTATATGCTTTTGCCTCAACGTGTCCCTTTGCCACCAGCTGCTTTAAGAAATTTGTATAAGCCACTAGTTGCCAATGTTGTCTTCACCTCCACTAGCAGCTATGTAGGAGTCTCCACCAGGCTAACGTCTTCTTCTCTCCATAACTATCCTCCTGATTGGTGTAACGTTAGCCACCATCAACTTCTTACGTTCTCTAGCTGCCAACTGCAACGTTGATGGTTCTGCCACCTTGCGTCCACCAATCTCCACAACAGCTAATGTGTAAGTGTAGAGTATCGTGAGTGGTGGAAGAGCTGTCACGGTCCTTGCAACAAGATCAACATTATTTGATATACCACTAGCTGCAACGTGTAAGGAGTGTTGAGTGGTATGTAACGTGAGTCCCCTTTTGTCTTTAACAGATACTAACTTGTGAATAGAGAGTGTATGTTTGATGGATGTATGTTCAGTCGGTGATGGAGTTGAGCTCTTTTCGTTCTTTTTTTATTCCATATTTTAGCTCATGTTCACGCCTAACTTCACGCATTTTTTCTTCATTTTTTGCACCATCCTCTTTAATATTTTCCAGTTGTCCTATTTTGTCAAATAAACACACTCACATTGCTCTCTTATCTCTACACCGCCACTACTTTGGTTTCTCTCTATGTAATCAATTTTCTGGTCCCATGCAAAACTCATTCTTCGTCCCTCTTTGTGCACGCCTCCAGCACTGTTATTTGCTTATGCTACCATCTGCTTGCATTTTCTCTCCTTTTGTCGCCAGCTTCCTATGTGATTTTAGGGGAGTTTTGCCCGTATTTTATATGTCTCTAGCTTCCTAAGTCTTCTAAGCTTTTTAAAAGCTTCTCTCCTCCACCGCCAGCTAGCTTCATGCCTTTTAATTTTTTTATGCCAAGCCAAACTTAAATGCCGTCGTGTTTTATTAGGTGTAAAAAGCTCTCAATTTTTGACTTTTTGCTCTTATTGTCCAAATCCAGTATGTGCCTAAAATTAAAACAAATAACTCTTAATTTAGTACAATTTAAATATTAAATGGACAAGAGTCTAGCAAATTACGTATCAAAAATTAATACAAAATGTCTATTAACACCTCCTTAGAATTCCTCATTGCTCCACTTAAAGATAACTTTTGCTATGAAAAAATCTAATGTGGAAGTCCAAGTTGAAGCTCCTTGATTGGCTCGCTTACTAATTCACTTGAGGAGACTTCCACAATAGTTTGTCCTTTTCTCTTAGCTCTAATTTTCTCTTCATTCTCACTGTCCTCTTACTCTATCTGAGTAATAGCCATGATTCTTTCCTTCAGATTAATTTTAGTGTTGCTCGGTAGGCTACCTTCATTTCGAGAAGATAACGTGTTAGTGAGTTGCCCTACCTGAACCTCCAGATTATGGATGGAAGATGCATGATTCTTCAGGATTTGGTCGAATTTCGCTTCCATCCTCTTTTGATTGTTCTCCTGACTTGCATGCATCCTTTTCTGATTCTCCTCTTGAGCTGCCATTTTGGACCCCAAGACTTCCATCATCTTATCCATTTTGTTTTCCAATGCTCCAATTTGATCTTGTTGAAATCCTGGTGGTCCTTGTGGTCTTTGTCAGCCATCTGCACTATTATTAATCAAAGAAAAATTTAGATGATTTTGCCACCCTGGATTATAGGTATTAGAGTAAGGGTTATTACCTTTCTGTGACTGGCCCAGGTAACTTATCTGTTCAGTACCACTAGCTCCTAATAGGAAACACTCCGCTGAGTTGTGGTTGCTCTGCCAACACAAATCATACTGAACTTGTATCGCGTTAGTTGTTAAGGTAGATGCTCCTTGCATGTTGTTCAGTTGCTTCGTAAAATATGTGTTCTGAGCTTGCAAGGCAGTCACATAGTCAATGGGTATCATACATTTCTATTCGTTCTATACTTGTCTGCTCCTCTCGCTCGACCACATGCAGCTGTTGCTAGCCAACTCCTCTAACAGATCGTGAGTTGCTTCCACCATTTTCCACATCATTAAACCTCCTCTTGTTGCATCGATGGTTCCTATAATGCTCGGATTTACTCCATTATAGAACGTCTGAAGCAGGAACTCTCTTAGTAGGTTGTGATGGGGATAACTTCTCTGAAGTTCTTTAAATCTCTCCCAAGCTTTGTAGAGAGATTCCCCAGCGTTTTGATGGAAATTTATAATCTCTTTGATAATCCTAGTCGTCTTCATTAACAAAAAATATTTGGTGAGGAATGCTTGGGTAAGTTGCTCCCAAGTGGTAATATGGCCTGATTTTAATGAGTTGTACCAAGCTTTAACCCAATCCTTCAACGTGAATGCAACTGTGCATTCGGATCCTCGTTGGATAGCCCGTAGAATTGCACACTATTTTATAGAATGTTGACTAGCGTCGGCTTTATCTCAAAATTATTTGCTTGGACCATCGGTTTTGTCACTCCTTAAGGACTAAAACCTGGCCTCATGAAATCCAACAAGGTCCTCTCTGGTCCTCCTTGCTCTCCTTCTTCAGCCATATCTTGTTGTGAAAAGTTAAGATGCATTGCCCTTCGTAACTCTCTTTCGTGCCTTTTGATGTCAGGAAATTCGTCTTCACTCACTTCTTTTGATCTTCGTGTGCTCCTTGTGTTCATACATCTGCAATTACACAAGGAAAGTATCAAAAACTCTTAAATCAAAGAAATGTAAATTAAAAAAGATGCTAAACAATCAATCCCTAGCAATGATGTCAAAAACTTGTTCATGATAAAACCTATCTACTTGTTTTACGCTTAAAAACCGCAAGTGAACGAATTATAACTTGTAGCTTAAAAGAGCAGATATCGATCCCACAGGAATTGATGCCTAGACACCATTTAATTTAGATAAAACTTTATTTAAGAAACGAAATTGTTTAATAAAACTAATATGGAAAATTTAAATAAAAATTAAAAGACTAAAACAAAGCAATAGACAATACCAACGTGTAGAAAAAATCGAAATTCAAGAATCTATAGACTAGAGATTATTTTTTTACCTATTTTTTATCCCTCCTATTTTATTGATTGAATTGTGTCTCATCCTAGACTTCTGAATGTATTGACTACCATCTCTCAAGATGTAATTAATTGTCCCTAATTGAATTAAAGGGAATCAATTAGATGATCTCTCAACCTACCCAATGACTCAACCTATTCAACTAGTTATTAAACTATCTTATGGGTGATCAATTGATTAGCCGAGATCTCTCTTCTAACTATTCAATTAATGTGATGGTTGTAAGTCTATAGGTCGTCAACTCTCGTTGTACAATCCTACACAAATTTATCTTACTCACTCTCTCGATTTGTTGTAAATTAACAAATAAAATCAACAATCATCAAAGACAACTTCATTCAATTCAATAAAATAGGAGTTCTAACAAAATAGTTCAAAAGCAATCCCTAAAACTAAATCAGCCTAACATGGTCTCCATAACATCATCAACATTCAAATAAACCATTTTACAAAGAATAGATGAAGTAAGATTGACAGAAAATTGAATAAAAAGACTCCTTCTCTTATTTGATTGTTGTGCTATTTTCCTCAATCTTGATGATAATCCTTGATTTCAATCCTTCCTTAAGGCTCCAAACATGTGTTCTTTACTCCAAAGATGGTCTTTTTACAGAAGGATTTCGTCTCCCTTAAGATAGAGGCTTAATGATGTTTTTATAGTCCAAAAAACCTAAATTTGATGAAGCCTCGTATAATCCTTCAGATTGTAATTCCTCTGATCGTGGAAATTGGCATGATTCCCACGATCGTGGGAATTAGCCACATAACACTTCCTCTTTTCTTTTTCTCTTGATTTCTAGCTTAATCTCCAAGTTGCAATTTCCATTCAATTTAACTATCTCAATGATTGATAAAAATATGACTTATAAAAGCAATTTTATTATAACTCTCATCCTTTTGCCTACTAATTCAAATCAATATTCAATAATGAAATAAGGTATTGATGGACAATTTTCAATTAATTCAAAACATCAATTTATAAAATTGTATAACCATGATTATAATAAGCTTAAAGAAATCATTAAAAATCATGAATCCTTTCCCCACACTTAAATTTATACATTGTCCTTAATATACACAATATAAGTATTTATAATAAGTGAGAAGGATTAGTGATACTTTCCTAAATTTAGTCTTATGACAGTAGACTCTACTTAACTAAATTTATGTGATTTGGATGAGTAAACTCATGATCACATGAATTTAGAGGTAGGCTTATAACATATAAGATATGTTTTGGCAAGAGATATCACCTAACGAATCCAAGAGTCATATGAGATGTGATTGATAAAGTTGTTATCTACCAAATTTAAGTTTTGTTAGTTTATTGAGCAAACTCAAGATTAAATAAATTCAAATAAGATCCTAGCCCATTAGAAAGATTAGAATAATCTTTCTGAATAGAAGTGAGGGATATTATTTCAAATAAGATAGTGAGAGTAATCAAATACATGAATGAAGTCCTAATATTTTTTGGTAATTATAACATATAATCAATTACTTGTTTTGCTTACTTTTATATTTTGTTATGAGTGGGATTTACCTTGTTTAGCATAGTGATACTAAGTTAATTCAATTTTTTAGACATAGATAAAGTTTGAGAAGAGATCTCAAACTTTTATAGAAAAGTTGTATATCCAATATGTAATGTTGTTATTAATTCCTGTTGAGGATTTGGTACTAATGCTTTAGAGATATGTCAAAATCATATGAATGACAAAATGTAATGACATTTTAAGCTGACTAATATCTCATAAACTTTGATGACAACATGTAAAATGTATATTAACACCGTGATAGCAAGATGCAAGAGGTTGCATAAGGTAGAGTTGAAAGATATAGTACCTTGATGAAATTTGTTTCACTCAATTTAGCCTACTAAAAGCATAAACATATAATACAATTAAAGGCATTTGATATAATATGATAATAGTTATCATTAAAAGAAAAATAATTGCATGATTTTTTATGATAAATATGAAATATATTTCTATTCATGGTTATGAGTATACTGAATTCAGATTTAACATTACTATAATGTTCAATGCATGATAAGAAATAGATTGTTGAGTAAAAGTAGTTGATCAATTTTTTGCAAATAATTTATATGTTTTTTGATCAAAGGGGACTTATATTTAACATAAGTAGCAAGAATAAAAAGTTGGACAATAGAGACTATCCTTTTATGCCATGTTGATTAAATCAACATGATTAGAATCATAAAGTTACATACAAGGATATATGTACCCTTTTGATTATGAATTGTTGAAGAATAACAAAATCAACCTTTGGTGAAAGAATGATGATGGTATTGAATTGTTAAATTTATACATATGATGTATTGGATGGAATAAAAATTTATAAAAAGATGATACTAGTATATCACTAGAGTACTAATGACTTTATATGATATAGTCATATGCATTAATTGAAATCTTTTGAAATTTTCAAATAGTTTAACTCTAAGTAGAAATTAAGCAGTGAGAATACTGAAGCACTTCAATAAGATCGATGTGTTGAGTTTTAAATTTTTTGGTTATCTATAAGGAATGAGATTCTTTAATAAATATCTCTACAACTAAATTCATAAAGGTATGATTTTATGTAAAGAGGAATATACAGTATGAGATATTGTATAATGTAATATTTATTTCTTCTATAGTGATGCCTAGTACAATGACTTACCTTCAATAGTTCCAATTAGATCAATTAGAAAGATTTCATATTAGATATGGAAAAATAAGACTTTAAAAGAGTTAAAGTTAATGATTTAAAGATGTGATGCTTAGTTAAAGTAAGCATTATCCACTAAGTTTAGAACTAAATTGGATCATAAAAGGTTATGAAATATCTAAAAGGTTGGATATAATCTTACAAACCTATTAAACAAATTACTTTTTAACGTAAACTTATAAGAAAATGGTTCTCAAGACAAGTAGAGGGAGTAAGATGGAACTAGTTCCTTTGTTAATACATTTGATGTATAGTTGAAATGACACAAACATTGAAAATCTCACTTTCATGATAAATTCAAATAGTTTGTTTTGGAGATGATTATGAATTTATCATATCTACAAGAAAGTTAGTAGAAGTATAGTTGTCCTCTTCTGTGAGAGTATGTAGAGACATTGCTTATAGAGAACAACAATTCTAATTTTCAAATGCTGAAAATATAATTGTCAAAGAACAACTCTTGTTGGATATGAAAAGGTAATAGTTTGATTATAAGAATTAGATCTATAGAGAAATATTGGAAGTTGATTACCTATTTTAAGTCCAAGTACATAAATAATATACTAAAGATGTTTAGTATTTGAGATATTTGATAATAGTGAAGTATTAGAGACATCCATCATTCTATGTATGAGATGATATTTGAATTCAAGATTAATTATAATTAAGGTCTATTTTACTTAGAATAATATAATTTTAAGATTGGATAGGTTCCAATATAACAATGGTTTCTAAATAAGTCATAATACATTTTTCATTTAGTGAAAACGATTAATTGGATTAATAAGTTCTTTAATCAACTTAATATAGTTCTTTTCATTGTTCAAAACAATAATGTATTGTGGAATATTAGAGCCATTAGATATGTAAAAGGAGCTAAAGTCTCATCAAAATCCAAGGATGTATTTGAGCAAATTTTCTTAATTATGATGATAATTAAAATGAAAGTTATAAGATTTAAGCAAGTGCTCACTATAAATAATTTTGTAGACTTATCTCATTAACCCACCATCCCAACAGTGGCATGATCGTAATATAGTGATATGGTATAAAATACTTAAATGATTAGCTTAGTGCAAATGGGAGATTGTTGATTTATACGTTATAACCAATCAATTAATTATAGTCTAGTGATAACATAATTTGAAGTCATTCTTTATCTTATACATACTTAGATGTATATGATAAAGTCCATGAGATAAATATACATTGTGAATAAAATTATGATAAGATTATAATTATGAGATTTCTATTGCTTCTATGGTTTATCTCTAAATTGTTCCTAGTCATTGTTCTATTAAAATTGGACATTAATAGAACATAAAAAGACTAGAATACATTATGTTTTATATAAAAAAATTGATCTTATAAACTAAAGTTTGGAGATACTTAAACAAACATGTAGGTATTTGTTAGAGAACAAATTTACTGAACTAACCCCATATGAGAATTCATTTGGAACATTACTTGTATGTCTGTGGAAATTTTCATTGCAATGATTATATAAGTGTTCCTTTAACTTGAGATCTCCAAATTCATCTTGTATAGGATTACTATGTTTTGGTACTACTTGTGACATATTCTATCAAGAATAGCTTAGTTAGTAGTCACTGGATGTAGTATAAACTATATAGAGATAGTTGAATGATTAAGGTAGATTTCATCACCTAAAAGTAATTGGGCGTAGTTGAATGATTAAGGTAGACTTCATCACCTAAAAGTAATTGGGCGAATGTTTCATTTTTTCGATTAATATTGATCTAAGAAATCCTTTGCAAAGGTTGAATGATATTTTGTAAATAGTTTACAAAAGTCATTAATTGAATCAATAACTAATGGGAAAGAATTAATATGATTAGACTCAAAATAAAGTAGACATTAATTCTATATTTATATCTAATCAAAATATTATATGATGAAATAATTAAATTATATGAAAAATTTATGCATGAAAAGGTTAATAAAAATCACTTTGACTTTCCTAAATATTTGGTTGGTCATGATGTGTTGCTAAATGTCAATCTTGATCTATTGATATAAATTGTTTAATTAGAGAATTAAAGATAAATTAAAGGAGTTTAATTTACTAATCTTAAATATAATTTATGTTTATAACTTCTATCCATTGCTGACATATTGAGAACCTAATAGGTCATATAAAGAACAGGTTGAGGAGAGAAAAGATATTTTAATCAAGTTGGACTTAATTGTAAAATTTGAGAAATTTTATTATTAAATATGAAGTATTTAATAAATAAATATTAATAGGAGATATTGGATCTTATTAGAGCATAATTAGTATTTAATTAGAATTATAAATAATTCTAATTAAAGTTTAATTGAAATTAGAATTTAATTTTAATTAAATTAATAAAATGTCCAAAATATAATAAATAGGTTTAAGCTATAAAGTAACTAGCATTCCTTGTTTAACCCTCTCTACTTTAGTTTTTGTTTTGTGAAAAAGTAAAGAATTGCATTAATAATAAGATGTCCACACATGAACACGTGAACAAACAAGCAAATATAAGGCAACAACAACGTTTAAGCATACATCAATATCTTCAGATAGAGCAAGGACAACGTTTAAACACAAGCAGCATACGGGGCGTTTATCAAAAATGGAGTAAGCACAGATCACATCTTACCCCATTCACCCAACCCTACCAAATTAGGGATTAGGTGACTAGCAATCTTTGAGTTCTGGATGAGGTACTTCAGTCAATGAATGATTTCCAAAGTAACCTCTTGAACATCCTCTCTACTCATGGATCTGAAGCTGTACTTATGTTGGTTGGAGTATTCAGAGCCTACAGACGTGCGTTACACATCAAAAGGGGAAGAATTCCTCTTTTCCAGGTACTTACTTGCAAAGTTTATCGATCTACTCTTTAAAGAGATAGTTAGCCCCTTTTTTATATTAATTGATTCTCCATGATGAGGTTAGATTAGGGCAAACTCTTTTTGACCTATTAGTATATAGGAGTTTCTCTCTAATTCCAACAATTTGAGAGTAGAGAACCTCATTTTTGGAACTTGCAATGTTCTGAAAACGTTTAAGGTTTCTTTCTCGCTAAATCTCCTTGATGGAGGAGGCGAAAGAGATGACATAAATCTGTTTATTGTAGCTAAGATTATGGTTTAGCTTCAGCAGCCAATCAAGAGCTTCCACAAAGTTTGTACCTGCATTAGAAATAAGACATAACTCCTAAATCTGCTCCCATCTAAATTGGGAAAAGGGGTAGAGGAAAAAAAAGGTGATTCCTTAATTCTTCTTCTATCTCACAGAGGACACAAATAGAATGGAAGTAATATAGTGCAATCTGTCCATTGTGCTTAGCTTATTTAGCACAGTAAGCTATGGAAGAATGGAGTAGTTAGGCATAAATGACTTGTGCCAAATGATAGAAAACCATATCTGACTTGAATTATTCTGATTCTGCCACTCCTTGAATTTCACAACGTTGAAGGTGCTTGGAGGTAGATTGAAAGCATTGGAATATGTCCTCTCTACCTAAGCTATAGTTGCAGAGTTTTCTTAATTCGTTTGTAAATATCATTAGAGATCAAATACTTATACGACTACAATGTTTAAGATGAATAAAGTTACTCATGTGACTACAATGTTTAAGATGAATAAAGTTTGAAAACGGTTCGATAAATACGAAGATAATATGATCAAATTTTAAAATAAGGTACAAATTATCATTCTTACTTTATTATGACTTATGTATTTATCATTCTATAAAATTTAATCTCAGTTTTAAAAAGTTAAATACTAAATTACTTAACAATAGAACCCCATCCCAATTCCCTAACAATAGATCCCAAATAGGATTATATTTCTTTGATGTATTGCTTAGTTATTTATTGCTTTTGTGTTGTCGACGGCTAAATATACCTTCCACAACGCCCACGTTGAAAATGCAAATGAACCTTAATGCTTTGTGGGCCATAGGAAGGAAACTGATCATCTTAATAGCATAAAACCATCAAAGAAAAGCCAAGTTACTATTGAATTGAACTCTTGCATTATTAAATGGTTAAACAGATAAATAAATCACAAGTCAGCATCCATTAAGGTTCCATGTCAACCTTATCCAGAGAGTCCTATGGCACCAGAATATTGTCTTCAACCCCACCAGTTTGCCATTATTACACAACAATTCAAAGTAGGCATAAGCCCCGGCCCATACCAACTCCAAGAGAATATGATCCCACCACAATGTTGCCCATATACAAGCTGTTCAATACGAATATCAACAAAAATTAAGAACACCTACAAGGCCAACAACATTCAGCTGAAATGCTGCCTCTTGCTATAATCTATTGGCTACCACGAGCTTCGCATGGGTTTCTCAATGCACTTGGCCCTTGCCTAGCCATTCACGTTGCCTACCTGAAAATGGTCGTACCTGACAAACTACTGTGGGGATTGATCTTAAAAAAAATCGCCTTTGTGGACAGTTCATGTTATACAAACAGTAATTGGCACGACAACTGCCCGATTAAGATAGATGACACTAGACAATACACCCCACGCCTGACTATCTCTTAGAAATGGCAGATTGCACAAGTAAAATTCACGAAAGGGAATGAACAGACATAGGTGGATTTAATTTTTCCATTCTACTATATGGTCTAAACCAACAAGGTTGCATGTTATGTGCCAGAAGTGCTGGTTAAGAAATTGCCTGATGGATCGTAAATATGGTTAGCTGAAACTGTCTTAACGTTTGGTGAACGGAAAGGTGAACCCTTATCAAGCATGATCTGGTGAAGTTAAGACACTTCACAAAGACTTACAGCCATTGATGTGGGGTGGAATTGTAGAAATGCCTTGCTTGGAGAGCTCGGATAGCACACTATCAGTTGATGGAGGCCTCAGGCCTAAGGGCAATGGTAGCCATGGCTTGCTGATTGCCTCTTTCATTACCTTGTCAATTAGCTCATCCGCCTGCAAAAGTTCAACATATCCCAAAACAATTATCAACGGCATCCTTAGTTTTATTTAGTACAAAATAAGCTTCAAGATCAGAACTTAAGTGCATGTCCTTGAGACTTTGACATGTATTTGCAGGATCGTGTCTAGAAGAAATTTCATATTATATGGCATATGGCAATATAAGATTAATATAGAAATTTCCTATCATATAATTGGAAATAGAAGATGAGTAGTACATCATTCCTAATATTTGATGTTCGGAGAGTGTAATTTTCCTATGAATTCTTAGGTTCATTCTTAAGAACTGGAAAAGATGTAGCAAAGTGAAATACGCCCTTGGTTTACTGAACCTTGGAACAAAATTAGTACCAACTCCTGAACTTTTAGAATTTACAGACTTGATTAACATTATATAATAATTTTAAGGTCCCAGATAAATTAGAAGAACATACTGAGTAAGGCATTATCTTACTGGATGTAGGTCAGCAGAATTTGGCGGCATTGTACTGCTGTTAACTGCAGAAGTACCATGAAAATCTGAAGCATTCTGCACTTTCCACAAACAAAAATGAAACTTTTAGTCATCTTAGTGGCATGTCTCTAATTCTAGATATGTCCACTGCCTGTATACGTTTCACTTTGCCTGTAATTATGATCAAACTTTATAACTGAATTCTTACTTGAGGTAAATAAGAAAAAGGACTGTGATGTGCAGGCATCACAGGGCAACCCCAACCATCTGCATGCATCTGAAACATGAAGATGTGATACATGCCATGTGTACAGCTATTCAAATATATCAATCACAATGTTGGAAAATGAGAATTTACCCCGTGATAAGGCCTCCAATGCCAAGCATCTGCTGGTGGCCATAGAGGATACCCAGATGGACCCCACATTTGAACACCAGCTGGGTGACTAGTAGCAGTTCCCCACATAGGGAAGAATGGACTTGGAGGAAGGCTGTGATTGGAATGATATGGAGGGTAGGCCATGATTGGTTTCTGCAGATAATAACTCTGTTGTAATTGATCTCCTTGCCGCTGCCATCTTCTGTCATCTTCCTTAGGAAGAATACGTCTTCTATGCAATCGATACTTCTGCTCAGAAGGAAACATCACTCTTTTTAGCTACCAGCATAATATTAGGTGTTCTGTACAAATAAGATGAACAAGTTCAAAGAATCAATCTTTTTGGGCGTTCCAAAAAAAATAAGTGAATGGGAAATAGCATGAAAAGCAGAGCAGTTCACAACCAAGGAGAAACGAACTTGAAACAGACTGTTAACCTCAAGACTGGATTTTGCTATCATTTGATGAACTTTTAAACTAGAAGAATGCATGCAAAGGAAGCAACTGTCACAAAATTATCCTGCAATGGAAATAAATCCACAGGAGCATCATCTAACACAACAAAAACAAGCTAACATACCTGGAGGTGACTAGCCACATTATGTCTAGTTAAGCCTTCTACTTTCATAAGCTCCAGTATTCGAGAGGGAATAGCCTGATCTATACCTAATTGATCCACTGCCTGTACAAACTCTTTATGCAGCTCTGCTGTCCAGTCTACCTGAAAATGATAACAGATGAAATGAATTTCTGGAAGAACATGGATGATGAATTTCTGGAAGAACATGGATGTAATATATAAAGATATTAAAAAATAATGGTATTACAGGAGAAAATAGGAACAAAGAAATGAAAGGAACAAGATGGTGTTGTTTGGAAAATTATATGATAAACAAAAGAACCTAAGGAATTAGCAAAAGTCTATAATACGAAGTGGCGATTCCATATTCTGAAATTTGTTAAAAATGATAACTCCATAAATGTAGAGCAATGTGGAGCGTGTAAAAAATCAGAACTTGGGAGTAGATAGGAAAATCTTCAGAAAGTATTTGCTAAACCATATAAGTTCAATCACCTTCATCTTCTTTCGATTTACTCGAGTAGCACAAGAACTGTAATGAACAGAAAATTTGAATCCATTTTCACTACCACTGGAATTGCTGAGAATGTCTTTGTTTTTGACATATTGGCATATGTTGTTTCTGTTATTGGTCCCATCAGCCAAGTCATCCTCCTTTTTGACCACAGTCTCTTCCAAACTTTCCGGACACTCCACCTGTGGAGATCCTTCAATAATCATACAAGTATTTTCCACAGATTTAGATTCTTCTTCTTTTCCCACTGACTCTTTTTCTGTTGAGCAATTAGTATGATCTTGACAATCCCCATCATCAAGTAACCTGCCTACTTGTTTTAGTTGTGGGCTTGAAGGAGCAGGATACTTATAAGTACCCGGTGATTTTTCATGGTCATTTTCAGTAGCCAAAGACACACTGTTCTCTGCCTCCGAATTTTCATTAGCTAACTCTTTGTTCTCCAGTTTGAGCTGCAGCATGGAAACTACGGATTCTTTGATAGGCCTTAGTGATTTGGAGACCACAGCACCTCCTGCATTAAATGCCTGCTCAGAACTAACTAAGTTAATGCTTTCCTATTTGTACCTTTGAACCCTAATAGCCTACATGAAGTAAACCAACCAATTTGAGGACCTTATGAACCACATGTTGCCATATATTCCTCAGTTTGTCTTCCGATATTGGTTTTTTAAGGAACTCAACTGCACCAAGCTGAATAAATTGTCAAATGGAATTCGTTAGCTATCAAATGGAATTCGCTAGCTATCCCATGAAAAATATAATCCGAGCATGAAGTTCAAATGAAATTCAATAATTTGTGCAACAAGTGGAAATACAATTTTAATCAACGACCAGCAAAAACAGAAGCTCAAGAGTACATTATTAGATGGGAGGACACAGCAAAAAAAGAAAGTCAATATGCTCTAGTGGCATGCGTTATGCACGTGAATCTACGTGCACAATTACATGCCATAGAGTTAAAAACTTACAGCTAGGCACTTCATCATGGTGCTCAGGCATTGAATATTTGAAGTCACTGGAGGAAAACAGAGTTTGCACAGTATTAGAAGCTGTAAGTTTAGTTTTATATGGAAGAGAACCGTTTTCACGTATAATTTTTATGTGACTTCTTAAAATTAATTAACTTCACAATGCAAGGTAAATGAAAGAGTAATGTATATAATACAAATGAAAATAAGAGATAAATTGCTCTCATTAAAATCCAGTTTCTGCCATGATGTACTATGTACAGATTGGAATACATAAGTATTTTGGCTTTAAACGTACTAATAGTTGGCAAGTCCTTAGCATTTTCTAGAAACTTGAAAATCCCACTGCTGTCGCTTGAATTCACCTGAGACCAATCAGATCATTGGAATGGAATTTTCCAGCCAAATAATCCAAGTCATATTCGTGCTCATCAAGTAAGATATTTAAAAGAATACAGTTGGATGAAAGCAAATCTCGATAACACTGCAAATCATGTTGCAAATAAAAAATAGGGCATTACAACATATTAATAAAGCAACAAATCATTTTGAGGTCTATAATGGGGTCACTACCTCAACTATGGCAACGTGGAAGCTTTCAGATTTGCTTGAAATTGCTGACATTGCTTCATTCTCATTGCAGAAAGTGGAAACTGAAACATCGAAATTGCAAGGTTATTGTACAAACAGAGGAAGTCTTTAATGACAATGACCACTATTTCTTAGCAGAAATACAAGAGATTAACATAATAGTACAAAGGGAACCGAAATTCCAAATAAAAATTATGTAGGACAAAGTCATCTTATCTTCCCTTACAATTTGCAAATTTTCAATTTAAAAACATTGATAACAGAATTGAAAAAAAGAAGTCAACTTAGAATGAAATCATTTTGAGAAACAAGTAAATCAATAATTGAAATGCCCTTTGCTTTCCATTTCACATTGGGACCAAATCAGGCTGTAAATCACTACAGGAAATTGTAAAAAAACAAGAAAAATTTATAAGTTTTTTCATCATAAATAGTCACCATTTCTGATAGAGCAGATTCTTTTGTCACTTTTGTTTATCATCTAAAATGACATGCTTATATTACACTTGAGTTTTTGGACAGACATGCTCCATTCATAAGCTTTTATCGTCACTATATGTACCCCCAACGAAGGAAGTAGGCTTCTAAGTTCTATCACCATCAGTTGTAAGCTCCGTGCAACAAGCGTCAAAAATAAAAGCAAAAAGAACCAAACACGTAGTAAAGAAAAGGGAGAATAAGGATGCCCTTATGGGGGAAAGAATGGGGACTCATAAAGCAGAAAAGTTGGATGAAATAAACTTTAAAAAGTCACCATAATTTCTACTTCTTGAAAGAGAAGTTGTATCCACATAACCAATTACAGAAACGGGGAATCAAAAATCTAACCAATATAGTCCATTGCTTCGAGTTTAGACTTTATGTCAGCAGCAGACGTGCTGTTCTCATCAAGAATAAGGACCCTGAGTCCCTTTGGGAAATCCTTCCATGCTGATAAATCATTAGCAGTGCAAACCATAGCTGGTTTGGCATCGTTTCTCAGGCTGCCGACAAGTTTCGGTGATTACTCCTTGTCCACATCCAATCCAAGTCTGCAGAACATTAATTCATATCAAAACTCATGAATACTTGATCTGATGCCTTATTTGCTGATTCAAATCGTAGAAGATAACATTTAAAGGCGCAGGAGAAAAAAACACTAATTTTCTTGTAAACCTTGTGTAAGTTGGACATTAAGTTGAACATTAAGTTGAACAAGATCAGCTTGATGAAGGCACCTTCTAAAATCATAAAATTCATACAAAAAAAACCAAACCATTGACCAGTACACAAAAGTTTGTTCACAAGAACACCCTATTTAACACGGACGTTTCCTTGGTGGCATGTAATACAAGTTGAGTCTTCCTCCAGCATACTATTAAATCAGCTAATCTAATTAAAAATCACAATTTTAGAGAAGATGCCTAGTTCATGATCCCGAACCATGAGTATTAAGTATATTATTACATCAGCTTGGCAGCGAGGAAAAACTTATTCAAAGATAAAATTTCTCCCTTGCTCCAGCTGGTTTGAATGAATCAACAAATAGACAGAAACCCAAGTGAAATCCTCACAAAATAGACAGGAAAGGAGAAAAAAAATACAAAACATTAGAGAAGAAAATGAAAGAAGAAGTAGAAGAAGAAGGAAAACAAAGATGAAGGTGGAAAAGAAGTAGATGGGGAACTGGGAAATTCATAAAACACTGAGACAACCAAAAATTAAGACCTCATTACATGCATGCACATTAACAACAAGGTCATGAGAAAATACACTTACTCTTCCCTCTACGCAAGGGAAACAACAAGACATCCATCAACTACATGCAACTTGCACACATGCCTTTAAGAACTTACAAAGCTCAGAAAGCTTTCCCCTTTGAGTACAAAGTCTTGCCTTTTCTTCACCTACAGCTTTTGGCTTTGGCTTTAGGTATTGACCCCACAAAAGTACAGGAGAGAAAGGCATCAGAGTGGAGTTGCCATTGGATCTCCTAAAATATGAAAATCTTCTTTCTAACCCACTTTTCCAAGTGAATATCCCCAACGCCCCCCATAAATATTGACATTTATTTTCAAAATCAAATGCCCATCGTTGCGTTACACTGGTTGTCCCTTTCTGCTTCTTGTATCTTGTTCTTTTCTGGCTCAAACTTGAGATTCACAATGTACTCAATTTGTTAATAGCATCGGAGGTATTCAATGAGCTCTTATTGAAAAAGGATATCTTATGCGTAAGTTTATAGCATCATATTCATAGCATGGCATAACTTATTATAACCAATACGTAACAAGATATAAAATTGCTCTTAATCTGAACTTTTAATACTTTTTTTATTAGTAAGTTCTCGTTTAAAAGTTGGAAGAATCTCTAAGGTTAATTATGTTAAGATCCATTGATGCTTGTTGACATTAAAATTTTACTTTTAATTTTAAAGATTAAAATCATTTAATAACTAATAGAATATTTTTTATATATTATTGGAAAATGTCAAATTCTTTTCTTGTTATAGAATTACTAAAATTATAGAGTAAATTTTTTATAGATGTTCTATTTAGGAATTATCAAACCTCAATTAGACTCAAATTATGGAAAAGAAATTTTAGAAAACAAAGATAGTAAGCTTTGGTGTAATTGATTTTTTTTATATTTCATAACCAAAGAAGAAGATCATCAAAAAAGGAAAAAAAAACCTATAGTCTTTCTTAATTAGTATAATATTTGTGTAGTTTGGTTAGAATGACATATCAATAAATGGTGGTTGGCATAGAAATAGTTATATAAAATTTACAGTTACCTAATAAATATGTTATATATATTAATAGCTTCTTTATAAAATTTCAGTATTCGTAAACGATTATAACATAGTCATTACTGCATTATGAAGTTATTTTCAACATGAGCATTGATTAGTAACCGATCAATTAACTTATTTGTAATAACTGAAGTTAAAAGTTAGAAAAAATTACTTTAAATTGTAAACAATAATAACAACAACAACAATGTCTTAGTAGGAATTTTGTTGAGATGCAAGGCTTGGAGAGGTTAAAAAATATGCATCCTTATTCCTAATTAATACAAAAACTATTTATGATAGACCCATAGAAAAAAGAAGATTTTTTAAAATAGTTGGAAGAAAATAATAAACAAATAATAGTATAAATAAATAATAAAAATAAATAATCAAATAAAGATAAAGATAAAGATAAAAGTAAGCAAATAAATAAACAAACAAACAAGCAAAAACAAATAAGTAAATAAGATAAACAAGCAATTAAAAAGAAAAATACAAATACAAATAAATAAAATATATAAAGGAATAAGTGCTACACACAAAAATGTTTACAAATACAAATAAATAAAATATCTAAAGGAATAAGTGCTACACACAAAAATGTTTAAGCCAATTAAAAGATACAAGAATCAAAGAAAAAGGTCCAAAAGACAAGGATCTCTCTATGCGGGTCCTCCACCCATATCCTAGTTTACCAAGGTCATATCATTCCTATTTAGCTCCCTCAATTCTTCTTGGATCTTCCTCTTCTTTTCTTATAGCCCCTAAGTACAATATTCTTATATCTTTTCACTAACATGTCATGATATCTCCTCTTAATATGTTTGAACCACCTAAGTCTTATCTCTCTCATTTTACTATCAATGTTAGTTACCCTCAACTTATCTCTTACTACTTCAATCCTGACCTTAATGCTTCATTTCCATTGGATATGTAACCTTAAAAGAAGTGATAAGGTTAGGAATGAAGTGGTAAGAGACAAGTTAGGGGTGGCTAATATTAATAGTACAACTTGGGAGACAAGGTTTAGATAGTTAGGACATGTAAAAAGGAGACATCCTGATGCCCTAGTGAGAAAATGTGAGAAGAATGTACTTAGGGTCTGTAAGGGGAGAAGAGGAAGACCCAAGAAGAATTGGGGAGAAGAGGAACACCCAAGAAGAATTGGGGGAGTTGATTATGAATGATATGACCAACTAGAGCTTATCGAGGACTTTGTCTTTAATAAGAAACTTTGACAAATTAAGATACGAGTGAAGGATCATATATAAAAAGGTCCTTTTTCAATTATCTAAAATTGAAAAGATAAATGGAAATATAAAATTAGTTGAAACCAAATTTAGGAAAACTAATTTTGATTATGAAGGAAACAAATAAATCCAATTGTTAACATAAAAAACTAATTAAATTGGTAAATTTTTAACCCTTATTTATTATTAGAGTGACTTTGTGAGATAATATTAGAATTATTTAGTACAAACTTTTAAAGTAGAAAGATAGCCTTTGTCATTTTGAAATTGATATTCTTTACAATTTCTATAGGTTAACAAATTTTTACACAAAGGGTACATTAGATTTAATTTTACCTACCTACAAATTTAAAAATTAAATATAAATTGGGTATATGAAATAAATAATTTGAAGAAGTTGAATATTATTACTTAATCAAAAAATTTAAAGAAAACACAGACTGAAGTGTTATACCTCTATTTATACTAAAATATTTCTTAAAAAACTCAACTAATTTTAGTAAAAGGAGTTAACGATACTCCCAATTTATTTCCACTAATAAAGGATCAAAATTACTAATTGATTCTTAAGAAAAAAATAGTTTTAAACCCACTCAAATAAAGAAGTAAGTTGCAGTTATTTGTGATACTCCCTTCAAAGGTAAACTTACTATCAATAATGCCCAAAGCTTCACCAAGACACTTTAAGTATGGCTTTGATAAATGCATCAGTGAAGATTTCAATGTTTTATTTTTTTTATATTTTATACAACTCAATATCTTGAGTTAGCACTTTCTCGTTGACAAAATGGAAGCAATTTTCAATGTGTTTTGTGCGTGCATGAAACACTAGATTCGTAGCAAGCTTTATTGCATTTTCACATCACAACAAATGGGAACTGAGTAGTTGAAAGTAGAAACCATTTCTTGAATAAGTTAAGCCATAAATATTTTTTAGTGGCCCTAATAATTGCTATATACTATACTTCACAACATGAAAGAGCCATAGTGATTTGCTTTCTACTACATCATAGAATTGCAATAGAACTTATAATAAAATAGAATTCTGTTATGAAATGTCTGTCATTTAGGTCATCAAACCAGTCTACATCTATAAAGTCACTTAAAGAAAATGGCATAAACTTCTCATACATTAATCTATAAATATGAGTGATTTTTACATAATGAAGAATCAACTTTGTTACAATTAAATGAATTTCAAATGGTTGATCCAAAGTTAAATATAATAAGCTACCATTAATTTTATCAGAAAAGTGTTACATCTTCGAGCGACTTTCCCTTATTTTTAAATAATTTTAGGCAAGGTTCCATAGAAATGGTCATAGATTTTGACTCCCCCATAAGTAACTATTATAGTAAAGTTACTACATGTCCTTTTTTAGAGACAAAATATTCACTAGATTTTTCAATTTCCAAATTAAAAAAACATTTATTTGTCATAATTTCCAACCTCTGTTAGTAGCTACAAACTCTTACTGTTTTAGCAACAAGACTAAACATCTCATCATCATCTTGATCCTATGTCTCAGAGAACCCACAAGCAACAATAAAAGATTTATATATGTCAATTTAACCATCAACCTTTTTTCTTTAATTTTAAAATCTATTTGCTAATAACTAAATCAACATCCTTAAATTTTGGTATAAACTCCCACCTGCAATTCTTATTTCAAGCTAAAATTTCATGTTGCGTCACTTTTTACCATCTAGAAATCTCCTTAGCTTCATTTTGGCATTTTAAACTCATCCTCACATAAATCTTCCTTAAAGAAACAAGAAAAAATAGAAAATTGATTTGATTGAACTTCATAATTAGCTAGATAAATTGGTTGCTTTCTTTATCTTGTTGATCTTTATGGGACAACCATGATGACTTCATCTAGTTGAATGTTTTCTTAGATGAAAGAACATACTCCTTCTATTACTAATTACATAATCATCATAAACAAATTGGAAGATCAACGACACTTTTGCCTTAAATTGCATCAAACTTGTAAGATGTACTTCATTAGAAACCATCACATAAAATAATAACCTTTTTTGTTTTCCACACATCTCCATCCTTTTTGGTAAAGTATCATAGCTAAAAAATGAAGCATGTAGCCTTTAGATTAAGTTTAGTTTGATTATGCTTTAATATGAACATAAAAAATATACTAAAATCTTAAAAATAACTCACATCAGGATTAAGATGATAGAGTTATTAAAAAATAGACGATTTGTTTCCTAATTATAGTGGCAGTTGATTTATGACATGACATATAATATGGAAAGCTATAAGCCATAATTCTTTTGAAGGCCTTTTTCATGTAATCAAGATAAACACAAAAATGTTAAATAATTTAACATACATTCAATAACCCCCATTTTATCACGGGATGTCTAGACAAGTCATTTGGAGTTAAGCTCATGTTCCTTCCAATACTCCAAAAATGATTAGTTATAAAATTTTCTCCATTGTTGGTGCACAAGCACTTTGTTGGTACTTTTAACTCTTTCTCCATATTATTCTTAAACTGAATAAATTTGAAGAAAGCCTCACTTTTGTGTTCCAAGAAATAAATCCAAATGAACTAAGCAAATTTGTCTATAATCACCATCACATAATTTTTAGACTTATATACTAGGTGTTTTTGTTGGCCTTAAAAGGTCTAAATGGACCAATTATTATACATCTAATGCTTCATTACCTAAATTTGGAAAAGGAAGATAATGAGATTTTTCATATTGACGACAAACCTCGTCATGATGAATGTAACACCCACAGACCCCCTAGAAGGATATGCGGATATTACCTAAGATAGGACTTAAAATATATCAAAATAATACTAAGCGTAGTCATAATTCAAGCAACCAATTATTGTGTTTCCATGCATATTCGACTTTAAACATAATTTAAACATTACACCGAATTCATTCAAATACATGTGTCAAGTTATCCTTAATTAAGGTTACTACATTACAAATCCTTAAAAAAAATAGTACATATCTTAAGTTCAAATATGCCCTGTATTATAGTAATTACAAACGTTTAACAAAATACATCATGTCTAATATTACACATACAATCCAAACATACATTTCCAAAACAAAACACATTCTTCGTTGGCCATCGCGGTTGTTATTGTCCCAGTCTTCAAACCCTCCTATCTGAACCTACACAGGGCAAAAACACCGTGCTAAGCATAAAGCTTAGTGGAGAATAACTAAATCATACATAAACTGGTAACTGTTTAACCATCACCTAACATCCAAATATACTGAATCAAATTATATCTTAAGCAATCCTTAAAGATGCATACTAAAGAACAATTCAAGCATCATGAATTTTAGAGTAAAATATAATCTATCACTAAAGAACATTTCTTATACTAATGCCAGTCATAACATTTAAGTATCAGAACAGATTGAACAGATGTCATAACTAATTATCAGAATAGGGTATAATATCAAATCAATATTAAATCATAATTTTGTTTATATCAAAACTGAACATATATCATAATACAAAACAAGTTGAACATTCCAGCAGAAACTTTGCCACTTTTGGTTGCTAGGTGTCTCTAATATACTTAAGCATGTGTCAATTAATATGTTATGCCATGTACCACTTGATTATGTTGCCCTTTATCATCTTAAGATACTGTCATTAATCACCTACAAATCAGTCCATATGTCATTCGAAGGTTGGTCCACTTGCCACACAATCAATATGCCAAATGTTAATGCATTAGCCATGCCACGTGTCGCTAACTCATACACTAAATCATTTTTTTGTACAAACTTAAGTTATTTCTTGACCTTTTTTTCTAATCCAAATGTACATTTAAATACCTCAATTCTCTAATGGTATCAATTAATTCCAATTTACTAACTATAGTCGACCAATACCAAAATTCAAGTCATATACCTTTCACATTCAACTCATATACCTTTCACATTCAACTCATAGCATAATTTTAACTCCTATCTCACATGTACTTTCATGAACATGTATCGTTTCAACTAGGTATATTTTAGGGCCTTACAATG
>JANQAP020000135.1:956627-972737 GCA_026874005.2 Erythroxylum coriaceum
ATCTTCTCAATGATCTCATAAAGGCCTATGTATCTTGGACTGAGCTTGCCCTTCTTGCCAAATCTCAAGACTCCTTTCCATGGAGAGGCTCTAAGAAATACTTTGTCTCCCACTTCATATTCCATCTCCTTTTTATGTGCATCCATATAGCTCTTCATTCTGTCTTGAGCTGCTTTGAGCCTCTGCTTCACTAATTTAATCTTATCAATTGTGACTTGCACCAATTCAGGCCCTAAAATCCTCCTTTCACCTTCCCCATCCTAACAAATAGGAGTTCTACACCTTCTACCGTACAAAGCTTCATAAGGTGCCATTTAGATTCCCAAGTGATAGGAATTATTATAGGTGAATTCAATTAACTACAGATGATCATCCCAAGAGCCTTTGAAATCCATAACACAAGCTCTCAACATTGCCTCCAAAGTCTGGATTGTTCTCTCTGATTGTCCATCAGTCTGTGGATAGAAAGCTATACTAAGGTGCAACTTAGTTCCCAAAGCCTCCTGTAAGCTTTCCCAAAATCTACAGGTGAACCTGGGATCTCTATCCGAGACTATAGAACTCAGAATCCCGTGAAGCCTGATTATTTCATCTACGTATTTCTTGGCCAAAGCATTCAAAGAATCCGTCTATTTAATTGGCAAGAAATGTGTTGACTTAGTTAGCTAAGCATCTTTTAACATACTCTGCAACATCTTTCTTCATTCTTCTCCACCAGAAGTGCTCTTTTAAATCTCTATACATTCTTGTACTTCCCGGGTGCATTGCATATGGAGCATTGTGTGCTTCATCAAGAATTTCATCCTCCAACTCTTGCATGTTAGGAATACATAGTCTGTTACCTACCAACATCAATCCATCTTCCCTTACCTCTATTTCAGAAGGTTTATCATTTTTAATCTCTTCTCTAAGCTTGCTCAAATGCTTATCTTGCTTCTGCAGTTCCTTAATCTTCTCATTCAACACTGGACTTACTCTAAAATTAGCCAATATACAATCAGATTCAGCTTACCTCAATGTCACCTTAAGTCTAGCTAATTCCTCCAACAAAGGAAGATATACCATCTCTACATGTGCCATAGTAGATTTTCTGCTCAATGCATCCGCTACTACATTAGCTTTCCTCGGGTGGTAATCTATCATCAAGTCATAATCCTTCAGTAGTTCTAACCACCTTCTTTGTCTTAGATTTAACTCTTTTTGGCTCATCAAATATTTAAGACTCTTATGTTCTGTAATACCTTGGTGCTAGCTCCATATAAGTAATGTCTCCATATTTTTAACGTAAAAATTATGGCAGCCAACACCAAGTCATGCGTAGAATAATTCATCTCATAAGGTTTTAATTGCCTAAAAGCATAGGCAATCACTTTATCTCCTTGCATTAACACACACCCCAATCCCTTCCTTGAGGCATCACTATATACTATATATCCATCACTACTAGAAGGCAAGGTCAAAATTGGTGCAGTTGTGAGCCTATTTTTCAATTCCTCAAAGCTTTTCTGACATTCCTTTGTCCACACAAATTTTTTATTCTTCCTTGTTAACTTGGCAAGTGGGGCCGCTATCATGGAAAAGCCCTCTACAAATCTTCTGTAATACCCAGCTAAACCTAAGAAACTCCTCACTTTTGCTATGTTCTTAGGAGCTCCCCATTTAACTATAGCTTCTATCTTCCTCGGATCCACATCTACTCTTTGTTCTGAAATTACATGTCCAAGAAACACCACTTCCCTTAGCCAAAATTCGCATTTATCGAATTTGGCATTCAACTCTTTCTTCCTTAGTGTCTCCAAGGCAATCCTCAAATATACCTCATGCTCTTTGTCACTCTTAGAATAAACCAATATATCATCAATAAAGATTATGATAAATTATTCTAAGAAAGGCTTGAATACTCTATTTATTAAGTCCATGAAGGCTGCAGGGGCATTTGTTAACCCAAACGCATCACCAAGAACTCAAAAAGTCCATATCGTGTTCTAAAAGCAGTTTTTGACACATCGGACTCCTTTATTCTCAACTAGTGATAACCTGATTTCAAATATATCTTAGAAAAGACCCTTACCCCTTGCAATTGGTCAAACAAATCATCTATGTGTGGAAGCAGATATCTATTCTTAATAGTGACATGATTAAGATTCCAGTAGTCTACACACATTCTTAACGATCCGTCTTTCTTCTTCACAAAAAGGACCGGAGCTCCCCAAGGCTAAGAGCTAGGCCTAATGTACCCTTTCTCTAACAACTCTTCCAATTGCTCCTTAAGCTCCTTCAATTCCGTTGGAGCCATTCTATAAGGCAGAATCGATGTTGGTGCAGTACCCAGAAGAAGCTTAATGGGAAACTCAATTTCTCTAGGTGGTGGCAGTTCTGGTAATTCCTCTGGAAAGACATTCAGGAATTCCATGACCACAGGAATATCTTCTAACTTTCCTCTATCTGCCTTCATGTCTACCACATAGACCAAAAATGTTTCACACCCTTTCCTTATCATCTTCTCTGCTATTAGAGCCGAAACAATTCTAAGCGAGCTTACTTTCTTGTCTCGCATAAACACTACCATTCTACCTTCATCCAATTCAAACTCCACTGTCTTCTGTTTGCAATCCAAATGGGCGTTATACCTTTCTAACGTATCCATACCCAGTATCACATCTAATCCCCCCATCTTCAATGGCATTAGATCCACAACTAAGTGTTTAATACGTACTTCACAATCTTTATATACTTGACTAATAATAATATACTAGCCGATTGGAGTACTAAGCATCAAAGGAGTATCCAATAGGCTCAGTTCTCTACTATGCATAGTTCTACTTGATGAAATAAATGAATGAGTCGACCCTGGATTAATCAAAATAATAATATCATCATCAAATAATTTAACTGTATCAATCACAACCTCCAGAGCTATCTCTACGTCCTCCCTTGTCATTGCAAACACTCTAGCTGGTGCTTGCCCCTCGGTCTTCCTGGATGATTCACTGTCTTAGCTGTCTCAGAACTTCCCACTTCAGTTGCAGTCTTGTATCCCACAGTTTTTGTCCTTTTTTAAGTTTGCATCTGAGTCCTCTCTTGTCTTGTATACTGCGGGTACTCCCTAGCCATGTGCCCTTTTTTCCCATAGTTGAAACAAGCTCCAGTCAATCTATAGCACTCCCCCTAATTTACCACAATGCTCACACTTAGGAAAAGGTGGCTTATCCCCTTCTCCCCTTCTACTGCCTTCCACTGTTGAGGCTTGATGAGAAACGGTCCTCATCTGTCTAGACCTGCTTGCACTACTACTCTTCTCCTCAAACTGCACAAAAAAAGTCCTGGCACTCCTCTCTGACATAGGAGTACCATCTTCCCTTCTGAACTGTTCTCTCCCTTTCCTCTTTCTATTCACGACACTCTTTATATTCTCCACATTCTCAACCCTTAATGCTGCTTTAACCAGCTGTTGAAAATCACAGAAATTTTACGCCGCCACTTTTTCCCTGATGGCTAAATGCAATCCCAATTTAAACCTCTAACACTTAGCTGCCTCACTCATCATCATCTCAGCTGCATATTGGGACAATTGAGTAAATCTGCGCTCATATTCACTCACTATCATCTCTCTCTGGGTGAGACTCAGAAATTTCCTCTACTTCTGCTGAATATACACCTCAGACAAATACTTCTTATAAGTAGCTAGGAAGTCTTTCCATATCGATACTGGCGGTTTCATCTAACTCCCTAGCACACTTTCCCACCAATGCAGAGCATCTCCCTGTAGCAAGCTTGCAGCATATTTGACTTTTTCATCATCTTCATAGTCTATTTGCTCGAACACCCTTTCTGTCTTTCTCAACCATGTTTCAGCTTCTTCTGGATAAGTGGTCCCATAAAAGTCCACTGCCTTATACTTCCTGAACTTATCAAACTACTTTTCTTTCCTAACTGGGGCCGAAGCATAAGTCTACAGCATCTGGCCCATGGCCTGGACAAAAGCCTGAGCAAAGGCTTGGAACAACCTCAAATCTAAGGGAGTAGCCACTTGCTCCTGCAAAAAAGGAGACTTGTGTGTCTGTAATCGAGACGGCTCACTACCCTGCCCCACTGAAACCTCAGCATTTCCTGGGGCTCTAGACTCATCAGTGCTCTCCTCTCTTGGTGGAGGGTTAGGTGCAATAGATCCTTGCAAAACTCTTTGTGTTCTTCTACGAGGTGGCACCTTACTCCTTCAATTAAAACAATAATCATTTAGCTTACACTTAATTTTAATTTTATTTCCTACATCTATGCATGATAAGCATGTCACTCAATGTAATCAATCAATTCAATAATACACCAATTTATCACACAACATAAAAATTCATACCCCTATGCATTCTAAGCCTAGGAAAAACCTAAGCTCTGATACCAGAAAAATGTTAGACCCCATTTTCGGAGTCTAACTCATACTCTGATACCAAAAGGTGCTGGGTCCAGGGTCACAGTACTTATTTCAAGGCTACTATACGAGAGGATCGGGTGAAGATCCTGTGCCCAGAAGGCTGAAAGGTTCACATCGAAATAAAAATATAACAGCGGCTACACTGGCGGACTTCGCCGTGGCAAATTCAATGTTTCGCTGTGGCAAAACTAGGGAAATACTACTAAGGACTTTTCAGGAAAAGTTTGTCGCAGCCAACATCTGGCTTCACCGCGTCGAAGTTCCAAGGTCGAGTAAACCCACCCTTCGAGAAAAATGTGCCACGGTGAAAGTCTGACTTCACTGTGGCGAAGTTTCCTGATTTAAACGAGAGTAACTCTCGGGAAAGGTTCGTCGTGGTTAACTTCTGCATTCGCCGCGACAAAACCTTCGAAACAGCAACCTAGACCTCAAACATGCAACATTACTTAATACACATGCATATAATTCTTACAACCATTTACAATTCAACAAGAAGATAGAAATGAACATGTATAAAAGAAACTTCTTCAGTTCTTAATCTCATTACTGAATCAAACGAAGTTCATACATAGCTATAGTTACATATCAACAATTACATCAATACTTAATACAAAATACAAACAGATGCTTATGTTTGATATGCTTATAAATCTATCAAAAAAATAGTCGAACTAACTTAGTTACAAAAGAACTATCTTGGAGTTTGCCCAAATGCCTTGCAAGGATCACTAACTTTCTCGTTCTGCACCTGAGGAGTGAAAAATAATAAGTTGAGCTACACGGATCAGTGGCTAATACATTTATAGCCATTGGTAACGAGTCACACAATCAAGTATATATATGTCTATGTCTCATCTTAATCTAGGAATTACACCATTGACAAATTATAACTCAAAGATTCATATCATGTACATTTAAGCATCAAAACATAACACTCAATTATGAGTCACACTTGACAATTTAAAGATGAAATGCATAAACAAATGGCTTGAGAGTCCCATAAGTCGAAATAGGGAAACCGAAGTTTACACCATAAACAAAATGAGTCCGTTTCTTAGGATCTCATATGCCACAAGTGGGCAGCCGGGAGAAGGCTTAAGTCAACGTGCACGTGATGAACGAAATGGTTTCTCTCTTGCCCAAGCACAAGCAAATTCTTATGCTCAATTCATTTCATCACATATTCATACTTTCATGCTTTCATGTTTTTTCCTCTTTGATTATACAAAATGTCATACATCTTTCAAGGCATGATATGAGAATACATCATAATACATTTTCCATCATTCACAATAAGTCAAATTCAAACAATCTAACATACACACACGAGTAAACAATTTTGCTCAACTCACAATAGCCATAAATATATTACCCACCTAATTGGTTTGAAAATCCAAACTCAAGTTTGCCTTTCCTCTTGCTCTTATATGGGATTTTCTCAATTCCCTTCAAACAAACCAATTTTCATTCAAACCAATGTTCAAATAGAAAAACCATAAAACTTCAATAATAAAAAAATGAATTTAAGCTTTGACTTAACCTACCCATAGTTTATCTAAGCTAAGAAAACTAAAACCTAGTTTAGAAATCCATGAAAATCAAAATGGGTTGCTCTTCTTTCTCCCTTTATTTCTAACAAAAACTTATTTCTCTAATACCTTTTCTACCCAAGAAGGAAGAAAAGATGATGGAGATTACCTAAAGCAAGTTGAGTTCTCTTCTCTCTTCTTCTTTCTCCTTCTCCACGATTTTTCTTCTTCTTTCCTAGCTTCTACACGTTTTCTTCTTCTTCTTTCTTTCTTCCCCACGTTTTTCTCTCTTCTTTCTCATTTCAAGACTACTTTTGTCTTATCTTTCCAATTTTACCTTCTACATTTAATGTAATGCCTAATAACTCCTTTAGTCTATTAAACACCATAGTATGCCTATTATACTCTAGCTTAATTCTAACATTTCTACTTATGCTTGCTAAATCATGGACTAAATTCTAAGAAAATAAATAAAATAAATCAATAAATAAATAGATAAATAAATAAAAGAAAAGAAAAATAAATAAAAAATTGGGGTCCAACACTTTTAGTTGAGAATCATTTAGGCAGTCTCATTCACAACTTTTGTGAAGACATCTTAGTCTAATTCGGCTTACATCAATATAGTTTATTCAATAACAACAGGACATGATTTCTGTCACTGGTAGTGCTACAGCCTAAGCCAAGACTCAATTTCATGCCAATTTTGAATGTTTTAGAGACAGAATTAAAATTTGACTTCTTCAAGAAAGTTGTATAAATATGTCTCAAGCTGAATTAAGAATCAACTCATGATGAAATCTATAGATCAAGATATAATCAAAATACCGAAGCATGTTCAATGAAAATTCTCCAGTTCATAACATTTCAGTACATTTCCTCACTTTCATCCAATCAATCTTTTTCAAATCAATTCAAATGGCTCTAAATTTTTATGGAGAGAAAGAAAAATGTCTTATGAGTCTATTGGTTTAAGTTTCATGTCATTTGGAGATCGTATGACAAAGTTGTGGCTAAAAAGATCAACATAGTTCGGTTTTGGAAAACCCATCAGGTGCAACTCCTCTTCTCTTCTCTCTCTAAAACGCAGATTTCTTCTTCTTCCATTTTCCATATTTTCTCACTTCTATCTTATTCAATTAACACATATGACACTTAAACCAACTCTTCTTCTTCCATTTCAGCTCATCACAACTCAAACAAATAAAAAATCCAAGGTTCAAACTTAAACATCAAAAAGCAAACATGCAAATTCCATTTTTCTGCACTTTCTTTCTATCTTCTGTATCTTTCTTCCACCTTTAACAATGCTTTTACTTCATCTAACTCCTCTCTGTATCAAGATCTCACCTGATCCTTATTCCACTCATGCATGAATTCATTCACAAATACTTATTTCAGTTATGAGTGAGGCGGCTAAGTGCTATAGGTTTGAATCAGGATTGCATTTAGCCATCAGGGAAAAAGTGGTGGCGCAGAATTTCTGTGATTTTCAACAACTGGTTGAAGCAGCATTAAGGGTTGAGAATGTGAAGAATATAAAGAGTGCTATGAACAGAAAGAGGGAGAGAATAGTTCAGGAGGGGAGGTGGTACTCCTACATTAGAGAGGAGTGCCAATACTTTCCTTATGCAGTCTGAGGAGAGGAGCAGTGGTGCAAGTAGGTCTAGACAAATAAGGATCGTTTCTCATCAAGCCTCAATAGTGGGAGGCAATAAAAGGGGAGAAGGGGATAAGCCACCTATTCCTAAGTGTGAGCATTGCGGTAAATTACATAAGGGGGAGTACTATAGATTAACTGGAGCTTGTTTCAACTGTGGGGAAAAAGGGCACATGGCTAGGGAGTGCCTGTAGTATACAAGATAAGAGAGGACTCAAATGCAAACTTCAAAAAGGACTGAGACTGTAGGATATAAGACTGCAATTGAAGTGGGAAGTTTTGAGGTAGCTAAGACAGTGAATCATCTAGGAAGACGGAGGGGGCACGCACCAGCTAAACTATTTATAATGACAAGGGAGGACGTAGAGACAGCTCTGGAGGTTGTGACTGATACAGTTAAATTATTTGATGATGATATTATTGTTTTGATTGATCCAGGGTCTACCCATTCATTTATTTCATCAAGTAGAACTGTGCATGGTAGAGAACTGAGCCCATTGGATACTCCTTTGATGGTTAGTACTCTAATCGGCCAATATATTATTATTAGTCAAGTCTATAAAGATTTTGAAGTACGTATTAAACACTTAGTTGTGGATCTAATGCCATTGAAGATGGGGGAATTAGATGTGATACTGGGCATGGATATGTTAGAAAAGTATAATGCCCATCTGGATTGCAAACAGAAGATAGTGGAGTTCGAATTGGATGAAGGTAGAATGGTAGTGTTTACGGGGGACAGGAAAGTAAGCCCACCTAGAACTGTTTTAGCTCTGATAGCAGAGAAGATGATAAGGAAAGGGTGTGAAGCATTTTTGGCCTATGTGGTAGACACGAAGGTAAATAGAGGAAAGTTAGAAGATATTCCTATGGTCATGGAATTCCCGAATGTCTTTCCAGAGGAATTACCAAGACTACCACCACCTAGAGAAATTGAGTTTCCCATCAAGCTTCTTCTAGGTACTGCACCAATATTGATTCTGCCTTATAGAATGGCTCCGACGGAATTGAAGGAGCTTAAGGAGCAATTAGAAGAGTTGTTAGAGAAAGGGTACATTAGGCCTAGCTCTTTGCCTTGGAGAGCTCCGGTCCTTTTTGTGAAGAAGAAAGACAGATTGTTAAGAATGTATGTGGACTACCGGAATCTTAATCATGTCACTATCAAGAATAGATATCTGCTTCCACATATAGATGATTTGTTTGACCAATTGCAAGGAGCAAGGGTCTTTTCGAAGATAGATTTGAAATCAGGTTATCACCAGTTGAGAATAAAGGAGTCCGATGTGTCAAAAATTGCTTGTAGAACACGGTATGGGCATTTTAAGTTCTTGGTGATGCATTTAGGTTAAAAAATGACCCTGTAGCCTTCATGGACTTAATAAATAGAGTATTCAAGCCTTTCTTAGAACAATTTATCGTAATCTTTATTGATGATATATTAGTTTATTATAAGAGTGACAAAGAGCATGAGGTATATTTGAGGATTGCCTTAGAGACACTAAGGAAGAAAGAGTTGTATGCCAAATTCAATAAATGCAAATTTTGGCTAAAGGAAGTGATGTTTCTTGGACATGTAATTTCAAAACAAGGAGTACATGTGGATCCGAGGAAGATAGAAGCTGTAGTCAAATAGGGAGCTCCTAAGAACATAGCAGAAGTGAGGAGTTTCTTAGGTTTAGCTGGGTATTACAAAAGATTTGTAGAGGGCTTTTCCATGATAGCGGCCCCACTTGCCAAGTTGACAAGGAAGAATCAAAATTCTGTGTGGACAGAGGAATGTCAGAAAAGCTTTGAGGAATTGAAGAATAGGTTCACAACTGCACCAATTTTGACCTTGCCTTCTAGTAGTGATGGATATATAGTATATAGTGATGCCTCAAGGAAGGGATTGGGGTGTGTGTTGATGTAAGGAGATAAAGTGATTGCCTATGCTTCTAGGCAATTAAAACCTTATGAGATGAATTATCCTACGCATGACTTGGAGTTGGCTGCCATAATTTTTGCATTGAAAATATAGAGACATTACTTATATGGAGCCAGCACCAAGGTATTTACAGAACACAAGAGTCTTAAATATTTGCTGAGCCAAAAAGAGTTAAATCTAAGGCAAAGAAGATGCTTAGAACTACTAAAGGATTATGACTTGATGATAGATTACCACTGGGGAAAGCTAATGTAGTAGCGGATGCATTGAGTAGAAAATCTACTATGGCACATATGGAGACGATATATCTTTGTTAGAGGAATTAGCCAGACTTAAGGTGACATTAAGGTAAGCTGAATCTGATTGTATATTGGCTAATTTTAGAGTAAGGCCAGTGTTGAATGAGAAGATTAAGTAACTGCAGAAGCAAGATGAGCATTTAAGCAAGCTTAGAGAAGATATTAAAAATGGTAAACCTTCTGAAATAGAGGTAAGGGAAGATGGATTGATGTTGGTAGGTAACAGACTATGTATTCCTGACATGCAAGAGTTGAAGGATGAATTTTTGATAAAGCACACAATGCTCCATATGCAATGCACCTAGGAAGTACAAGAATGTATAGAGATTTAAAAGAGCACTTCTAGTGGAGAAGAATGAAGAAAGATGTTGCAGAGTATGTTAAAAGATGCTTAGTGTGTTAGTAAGTTAAAGCGAAACATCAAGCACCTATTGGTAAGCTTAAACCTTTGTCGATTCTTGAATCGAAATGGGAGAAGATTACGATAGATTTCTTGATGGGATTGCCAAGAACTAGTAGAAAGCATGATGCAATATGGGTGATTGTTGATAGGCTAACTTAGTCAACACATTTCTTGCCAATTAAACAGACGGATTCTTTGAATGCTTTGGCCAAGAAATACGTAGATGAAATAATTAGGCTTCATGGGATTCTAAGTTCTATAGTCTCGAATAGAGATCATAGGTTCACCTCTAGATTTTGGGAAAGCTTACAGGAGGCTTTGGGAACTAAGTTGCACCTTAGTATAGCTTTCCATCCACAGACTGTTGGACAATCAGAGAGAACAATCCGAACTTTTGAGGCAATGTTGAGAGCTTGTGTTATGGATTTCAAAGGCTAATGGGATGATCATCTGCAGTTAATTGAATTCGCTTATAATAATTCCTATCACTTGGGAATCCAAATGGCACCTTATGAAGCTTTGTACTGTAAGAGGTGTAGAACCCCTATTTGTTAGGATAAGGAAGGTGAAAGAAGGATTTTAGGGCCTGAATTGGTGCAAGTCACAATTGATAAGATTAAATTGGTGAAGCAGAGGCTCAAAGCAGCTCAAGACAAAATGAAGAGCTATACGTATGCACATAAAAAGGAGATGGAATATGAAGTGGTAGATAAAGTATTTCTTAGAGCCTCTCCATGAAAAGGAGTCTTGAGATTTGGCAAGAAGGGCAAGCTCAGTCCAAGATACATAGGCCTTTATGAGATCATTGAGAAGATTGGGCCTTTAGCCTACAAGTTAGCCTTGCCACCAGAATTATCTAAGATCCACAATGTCTTTCATGTATCATTGATAAGGAAATACCAATCAGATCCTTCACACATAGTCCAACCTTCAGAGGTTCAACTAAGAGAGGATTTGACTTATGAAGAACAACCAGTAGAGATCCTAGATTCAAAGGAAAAGGTGTTGAGAAACAAGATTGTGAAGTTAGTTAAAGTCTTATGGAAGAATCATGCAAGAGAGGAGGCAACATGGGAGCCTTTGGAAGCCATAAAGGAGAAGTATCTACACCTTATTGTAGACTCAGGTAAAAATTTCGAGGACAAAATTCTTTAAGGGGAGGAGAAATGTTGGACCCCAATTTTTTTCTTTTATTTTATTTATTTATCTATTTATTCATTGATTTATTTTATTTATTTTCTTAGAATTTAGTCCATGATTTAACAAGCATAAGTAGAAATGTTAGAATTAAGCTAGATTATAATAGGCATACTATGGTATTTAATAGACTAAAAGAGTTATTAGGCATTACATTAAATGTAGAAGGGTAAAATTGGAAAGACAAGACAAAAGTAGTCTTGAAATGAGAAAGAAGAGAGAAAAACGTGGGGAAGAAAGAAAGAAGAAGAAGAAAACGTGGAGAAGCTAGGAAAGAAGAAGAAAAATCGTGGAGAAGGAGAAAGAAGAAGAGAGAAGAGAAATCAACTTGCTTTAGGTAATCTCTGTCATCTTTTCTTATTACTTGGGTAGAAAAGGAATTATAGAAATGAGTTTTTGTTAGAAAGAAAGGGAGAAAGAAGAGCAACCCATTTTGATTTTCATGGATTTCTAAACTAGGTTTTAGTTTTGCTAGCTTAGATAAACTATGGGTAGGTTGAGTCAAAGCTCAAATTCATTTTTTTTTATTGAAGTTTTATGGGTTTTCTATTTGAACATTAGTTTGAATGAAAATTGGTTTGTTTGAAGGGAACTAAGAAAAATCCTATATAAGAGCAAAAGGAGAGGCAAACTTGAGTTTGGATTTCCAAACCAATTAGGTGGGTAATATATTTATGGCTATTGTGAGATGAGCAAAATTGTTTACTTGTGTATGTATGCTAAATTGTTTGAAATTGACTTATTGTGAATGATGGAAAATGTATTATGATGTATTCTCATGTCATGCCTTGAAAGAGGTATGACATTTTGTATAATCAAAGCGGAAAAAACATGAAAGCATGAAAGTATGAATATGTGATGAAATGAATTGCGCATAAGAATTTGCTTGTGTTTGGGCATGAGAGAAACCATTTCGTTCGTCATGTGTACGTTAACTTAAGCCTTCTTCCGGCTGTCCGCTTGTAGCATATGAGATCCTAAGAAATGGACTCATTTTGAGTTAGATGCGCACTTGACAATTCAAAGATGAAATGCACAAACAAATGACTTGAGAGTCCCATGGGTCGAAATGGAGAAATATATATATATATATATATACATACATACATATATGTTTGATTGTGTGGCTCGTTACCAATAGCTATAAATGTATTAGCCACTAAGCTGTGTAGCTCAACCCATTATTTTTCACTCCTCAGGTGCAGAACGAGAAGGTTAGCGATCCTTGCAAGGCATTTGGGCAAACTCTAAGATAGTTCTTTTATAACTAAGTTAGTTTAACTTTTTTTGGATAGATTTATAAGCATATCAAACATGAGCATCCATTTGCATTTTGTATTAAGTATTGATGTAATTGTTGACATGTAACTAAAGTTATGTATGAACTTCGTTTGATTCAGTAATGAGATTAAGAACTGAAGAAGTTTCTTTTGTACATGTTCATTTCTATCTTCTTGTTGAATTGTAAATGGTTGTGAGAATTGTATGCATGTGTATTAAGTAGTGTTAGATGTTTGAGGTCTGGTTTGCTATTTCAAAGGTTTTGTCGTGATGAATCTAGAAGTTGGCCGCGGCAAACCTTTCCCGAAATTTGCTCTCCTTTAAATCAGGAAACTTCATTGCGGTGAAGTCAGACTTTCGCCGCTGTGCATTTTTCCCAAAGGATGGGCTTGCTCGACCTTAAAACTTCGCCACTGAGAAGCCAAACGTTGGCCGCGGCGAACTTTTCCTGAAAAGTCCTTAGTAGTATTTCCCTAGTTTTGCCACGACGAAACATTGAATTTGTCGCAGTGAAGTCCACCAGTGTAGCCACTATTATATTTTCATTTCGATGTGAACCTTTCAGCCTTCCAGGCACAGGATCTTCACCCGATCCTCTTGTATAGTAGCCTCGAATAAGTACCGTGACTTAGGACCCAACACCTTTTGGTATTAGAGCACGAGTTAGACTCCGAAAATGGGGTCTAACAAAAAGTGACTGAATATTATGACTAATTGTATTGACTGAGATAATGTAAATGAAAGTGATTGATTGTATATGAATAATTTGTGGCATGCGTTTCATTTCAATACATGTAATATAAAGGCAGTTGTGACTGGTGATGTTACTGACTGAGACTGCTACTAAAAAGTGGGTTATGCCACTACCTTGGTTCTTACTGAGGAAGACAAGTGTAGGAGGTTTGAAGACGGCCTGAATATGGACATCCGGATGAGGTTAACTAATTTTACGAAATTACGAGCTTCCTCGATTCATATTGAACAGTTGTTAAAAGATAGTCAGACTGAGCACAGATCAGAGTCAAGACAGAAGAGGCCCAGTGATTCTCAGGGAGATTCTAGTAGAAGATTCAATAAGCGTCAAAACCGAGCTTTCAGGCCACTGACTGGGTCTAGACAGTCAAGATTTAGACAAAGAGGTAGTTTTTTACAGACTGGGAATAACAGAGGTACAGTATCGGGTCAGTTGCCAGCTTGTGAACATTGTGGGAATAAGCACAGTGGTGAATGCTAGAGGTTAAAAGAAGCCTTCGGTACGACTCACTTGATCATCGGATAAAAAATTGTTCTGTGATGTTTGGAACATAGAATGGGGGAGAGGAAGTACGATAACATAACCCACTATTCAGCAGAGCTGAGCTAGTAGGACTAGACAGAGAGGCCATGGTAGAGGCAGGATGAGTTCTAGGAATATTACTGGGAGGACTGAGGTGCGAAGCAATCAACTGCAGTCTCAGACCAGAGTATATGCCATGACGAGGAAAGAGGCTCAAGATTCTCCAGATGTCGTTGCAAGTGTGTTATCACTATTTACTTTTGACGTGTATGCATTGCTAGATCCTAGATCTACAAATACATTTATCACACCCATATGGCATTTAGATTGCATTATGATATAGAGTTACTGAGAAGTGGATTAGAGGTGAGTACACGGATAGGTAGTACCACAGTGATTGGGGATGTTTACAAGAAGTGTTTGATTCAAATTGATCAAGTAGAGTTAGAAACAGACTTGATTGTATTACAGTTGAAGCAGATCGATATTATTCTAGGCATGGATTGACTCACTGCTCATAGGGTCATCATGAACTGCTATACGAAGGAAGTAAGTTTAAAGTCTCCTAATCAGCCGAGATCAGTGTTCAGAGGTATTAGCCAAGTAGTGCCAGCCAGACTGATCTCATTTGTGAGTGCTTTGAAGTTAATGTATGGTGGATGTGACGCTTAACTGGCTCACATGATTGATACTCGAGTTGAGCAGAGTGTACAAGATATTCTTATGGTTAAGGAATTCCTGGACGTGTGTCCCACTGAATTACCTGGTTTGCCTTTAGATCAGGAAATGGAGTTCACAATTGACTAAATTCTAGGTGCTGCTCCTATATCCATTCCTCCATATTGGATGGAACCTGTGGAACTAAAGGAGTTGAAGATTCAATTGCAGGAACTGTTTGAGAAGAGATTCATTAGACCTAGTGTTTCACCCTGGGGATCTCTAGTGTTATTTGTAAAGAAGAAAGATGGCACTTTGAGGTTGTGCATTGATTATAGGCAACTTAATCAGGTTATAGTGAAGAACAAATACCCGTTGCCTAGAATTGAAGAGTGGAAAATAGTAGGGTAAGCTGCGAAGCTTAGTGGCTAATACGGTTATAGTCATTAGTGACGAACCACACACACAACCAATCATATACATAAATTTATATCACATTTAAATATAACAGTCAGATTATCCACAGTTTAAGCTCACAGATAAACATCTTATTACACAAATCAAATCATGCAAAATTTTCAATAATCAAAACATAGCATTCAATCATATATCATGTTTAAAATTTTAAAGCAAAATACACACATATAATGGCTTGAGAGAATCCCATGGAACGAAATGGAGAAATCAAAGTTTACACTATGAATAAAATGAGTCCATTTTTTGAAACTCATATGCCACAAGCCGGTAGACGGGAGAAGGTTATAGGTCAACATGTATGTGACAAACGAAATGGTATCTCTCTTGCCCACATAAGCAAATTTTCGATGCTTACTTATTTCATATCATAATCATATTTTCATGAAATTAGTGTTTTGCTTCTTCTCATTAATACCAAAAGCAGCAGAGTCTTTCAAAGCAAACATGATTTCAATCACAGATTATTTTTCCCACATTCACAATGATAGAAGGCAAGCATTTAAGTACACATATAAGTAAATAATTCAGCTCATCAACATAATAACTATAAACATATTACTTACTTATTTACTTGTAACGTCAAACTTAAGTTCGTCTCTCCTCTTGCTCATTCCTTCGATATTTTTGATTCCCTTCAAACAAACATATTTTTCATTCAAACAACATATACGAATATAACTTCCCTAAAGCTCTACTATCCAAAAATAAGCTTTATTTAGGCTAGAAGAACTAAAATATAGTTAGAGATCCATAAAGATCTAAGAAAATGAATTTCTTTTATATTTTCAGTTGAAACCTTTTTCTTTCTTCTTCTTCCTCCTTTTTCTTTCTTTCCTTTTTCTTCTTTCTATGCTTCGATTTCTCCTTCTCTTCTTATAGTTTCTTCTATGACTTTCTCTACTTTTCTTTCTTATTATGCACGACTCTCTTCTCTTCTTTTCTTATTTCTTTAAGACAAACTTTTAATCTTCCAAACTT
>JANQAP020000135.1:1084758-1089758 GCA_026874005.2 Erythroxylum coriaceum
TGGAACATTTGGAACTCTAAAAGAAAAGTAAAACTCTTTAAAAAAACTTCTTTAATATTTAGAACTCTATTTTATATAAATTTCTAGCTTTGATAGTTGGGTTATATATTCTTTCAGCTATTCAATTTGATGATCTAGATCATCAAAATTGAAAACTAGTAATATTTCGATTAGGCTATTTGACGTGAAGCAATTGCTGGAACAAAGTAAGTGAGTAGCATCTGTTGGTCTTTTGTGTCTCCATTATTGTCTTCTTTATTACAATTGATAATGAGAATTATTTAAGTTTATACTTTTGCCTTGACAATAGTATACCTAATTATTTTTTTATACTTTTTAGTATACAATCGCTTGATCTTGATTATAATGAACTTGAAAAGATCATTTATAAAGAAAATGTATTTGTCACAACGAATGAATTAAGAACATCTATTGATGGTCAGTTCATATCTTATTTTGATCTTATTTAAGTTAAAAGTATATTGTATTATAAGTTTACAATTGAGAATAATTTCTTACATTACTAATTTATAATTTATTTTAATGCAATAGAAGAAGTTGATGCAAATACTTTGGATGAAAGCATAGTTTATGAATCTTTAAATACCGTTAGAGAATTTGGAGCTTTTGACGATGATGAGATACAGCCTCCTTAGAAATACAATTTTAATTTTTATTGTTATTTTAAGTTTTATATTAGAGTCATATTTATTTATTATTAGTTCTTTATATAATAATAGACATTGGTGTATTTTTATTTCAATAAAATATTTTATTTTAATTTATTCTTATCATTTTTACTTCTTATTTATTATATACCGGTTTTATAGCGGTTTACTACTGATTAAACCTCTAAACCTTAAATCTTTCCTTTGACCGGTTCAATATCTGGTCCGATTTTTAAAACATTGACTGCTACAGTGATTCAATACGATAATTTATACACTGTTAAATTGCCCTCCACGTCTATATTCCAAAAGACTAGGCATGTCGATTGCCTGGGCCCGACTGGCCTGCAGCCCGGTGCTGGTTATGGTCCGTCAGGCCATAAATAAGTTGGGAATTCAAAACGACGTCGTTTTGGACAAAATGACGATGTTTTGGAAAAAATAGGTGAGCCACGGGCCGGGCCGGGTCGGCCTGTGACCCAACTCAAGCAAACTATAATCAACCCGTGACTCGCCCGTGACTCGGTCAACTCAGGCTAAAAACGAGTCGGACATAATTGTCATGCTTACAAAAGACCTTTGATAATAAAATACAATAAGTATAATATAGGTTTATGCATCGTTATCCATTAAATGAGAAAAGCGCGGGAACTTCAACGAACAAAAAGAAATCCCCATATCCAAACTCTCTATTAAACCCTAACCAAAATTACAATCTCTTACTAAGAACCTCGGAGAGAGTCCTCAATGGAAGAAGACGATCCTTTCTTTTTTATCACAGACCTTTGCCAGGTGTCTGATTCTCAGGAGAAATTGTTACGTAGCTGCCCGTTCGCTTTCCAGCCGGAGGAGGCCCGTGACGGCTCCGGCGAATATTCGCTGGAGCCAACCGGAGTCCTGATGATGTCGCCGCCGGAATCTCCCAAGGAATGCATAAGTGTGGGAACTGCCCCCCCTGATAATAACGATGTCTTCCACAGCCCAGCGGAAGGTTCCTCACTCTCTAGCTCTCAAGAGATGAAGCAATCGGTGACCGTCGATCTTCGCAGGAATCGGACGATTGTGGAAGGGGGAAACGAAGAAAGATTGGATCCCGTTGATTCGGAATCGTCCCTCAATAGAGCTCGTCTAAGCGAAGCAAGTCTCTGTAAGTCCACGGAAATTAGGGTTTCTAAAAGGGGTTTACCTTCATATGTTGCTTTATGTCAGACTCCTTTGAAGATGTCTAAAGCTTTGGAAACTCCTAGTAGTAGTTTAATCACCGATGCTGGGGAAGTTCTAGACATATTGGTTAAGTCTGCGGAGAAACTGAAATCATTGTCGGAAAAATCTGAAATTTTGGATGAGAACTTGAAGGTGGAGGCTCCAAGAGGTTGCTTAGGCACTAAAGATCAAAGCTTTTTAAACAAATTTACAAAATCGATGGAGAGGTTGTATTCCTTGTCTAGAGAGTTGGTGAATTTGGATGAGAATACAGTTGTACCAACTTCAGGGAAAAAATTGAGCATCGAAGAAACCAAGAATTTGGGGTATGTTGATAAATACAAGGGAAATTATCCTTGTCAGGAATCAGGTTTGCTGCAAAATCCTGAAACCGAAGAAACATTACTTGAAATGAATGGTGGCAAAATAGAGTGTTGCAAAGAAAGCTCCACAATGAGAAAAATTGAATTTTCTACCAAGTTATTAGATTCATTTAAAAATTGTGAAGCTGATGGAGGGTGTAGTGGCAGCAGACAATATGTAAGTAGGGAAAAACAGAATAGGGAAGCTATATCCAACACGAGTGAGGAAGGTTCAGCGAAAAAGAGGATGGATGATATTGACAAGTTTATATACGTTCCTTCTACTGGTGCTCTGTGTTGTGAAAGCAAAAAAGATGCTAAACAAAAGCGTGCATTGCCAGCATCAGTATGTGGAAAGGAAAATGCAGGAGAAGATGAAATGGAGAGTGATGGTGTTCGGCGCTCTTCAGGTTCCAGTGAACTTACACTCTTTGATGTGCTTAGAATCCTTACACAGGACTGTTATCATGATCCTATTCTAGAGAAATTAACCATCTTTGAGGCTGCAAAAAGGCGTGGCTTGACTTTTCCTTGAATCTTGTTGTGTTCCTCCTCGGATGGGAATAAAAAGCTTAAGATAATGACCATAATTGGCTATGTGGGTCAGGTTGCTAATCAGCATTTAGAGTAGCCTGTGTGGAGCAAGCCGGAACTGTCAATAGATCTTTTAGCGGATCAATCATTTGGTTTACATCTTGTACATGTTATATATGAGTAGGATTTTCATGAATTGAGCTGCAACATTTCTATAGGTTTCTCCTTTTTGTTTTACTACTGTTAGCAAGGTTTTCTGTTTTCTGACGGGGTTGCTTGCAGCGGCTTAAAGAATTGTTAGTGACATAAATATAATTGTTTATAGCTTGTAAGACAATGACTATTCTCTTGACAACTAAAGCATGGTTGTTTTCTTGTTCTTATATTGTATCCAATATCTTATCTTTTGGTTGATAAGTTGGAATAGTTCATTTTGATTTCGTATTGGCAATTGTACACCATCATGCCTTAGCTTCAGCTCAACCTAGAACCTTAACCGAAAAGTGGGTGTTGTTTCCTTTGCTTTTCTTTTTTTCTCCCCAAAAATCATGCATACGTAATTAGCTTCAGGTATTCAGTAATATAGTGAAAAAGATGACCAACTAAAACGAACGAGTTACCTTGTTTATGATAGCAACAATGTTAGGCCCACCATGATGCATTTATTATAGATTCTGCTCTGAGCTGGAATGGACGTTTTCGATTTTTGGACTGTTATTTCACTGGTCTAATGGTTGATGTCGGATTTCTTTTTTTTTTTTTTGGGTAAATCAGTAAATTTATAAATAAATAAAGGTATGTACAATCGAGAAATTGGCGAAGATGTCAATTTCTTATCTATAACAAAAGAAACCTAACATGTGAGCATGAGAAACCCTATAATTGTTACTCAGGACAACATAACCATAACAACAACCTAAAACTAGGAATCCATAAGATGACCATAAGAAGGATCACTTTACCAAAATTACAATAATTTCTTGCAGCAGGTTATGTACCCTAAACTAATCAAGACTACCTTCTAACCCATAATCAGAAAGATACACAACAGGTTAGAATTTATCGCATTTCTAGATCACATTGTTATCTTGTTTGTAAAGAATTACCGAAGTGTTGAGGAAGGAGAGATAGATCAACTCTCATCCAACTTCCTTTGTATATCCGATCTACTCTTCCAACTTTTAAGACACCAATTAGGGGTTAGGGCTCTCCTATTGTTGAGTTGCCCAAGGAGTGAATCGTTGAAGCTTGTGACACCATGCATTCTTCAAGACTTTTTAGAGATTGAGGCATTCCTGCATAATCCTCTCTTGCCTGATGCTTATATTCAGTGTATCCTCCTACCAAGCTTACACGGCTTTACCACTTCTGTTCTTGTCTTTTTGATAAACAATCTATCTCTTAGCAAGTAACTGGGCTCGCCATTGAATTTGATTGCCAACAAGGGAGTGAATCCGACCTAACCAGCAACCTGCAAAACAAAAACAAACCAGAACTACAATTTACCTACTCTCAGTGTTTGAGCAAAGTTGTTCCATTACTTGGAAGATCACTTTAGTGTTGATGCTCCCCACTTCCATAGCTGTGTCTTTGAAGGTTTTGAGGTTTCTCTCGGACCATATGTTATACACAACAACAGATAGAAGGATGATAAATGTGTTGAGGTCAATGTTTCTGTAGCTTTAGGGTTGGTTGAACCAATATAGAATGGATTAAAGATTTAACAGGTTTGGAATGATTATCTGAAAGTGGTTGAGACAGTGTAACCACACTGATTTTGAAAAGGAACATTCAAAGAAAAGGTAGGTAGTATATTCATTGTCTGAGGAACAAAGTGAGCAATGGTTAGGAACATAAGTATAAAGTAGCTGATCGGACTTCTTTGTTCGATCTTAAACAGATAATATCTTAACATCCCAAATTCAATTGCCTATCTTTTTTCTTTTTTTGATTAAAAATTATAGTGCTAGTCTCGATTTACATCCTAGTTTTTTAAACAAATAGTACACAGTACATAGATAAATTGAAAGAGAGCTGAAGAAAGGAGGGGACTCTTTTTTAAAGAGATACTAGGGGAAGTTAGCCTTATGAAAACTGGCATGTGATTTTGAGCCCATTTTAAAGTTGTTTTTAAGGGTGTCAACATTATCCTGCTGTTCAGATAATAATTCAATCTTACCCTCATTGAATAAATTTGATGAACCTGATTGGATAGACCAATTTTTCTCTAGCC
>JANQAP020000135.1:1094758-1101969 GCA_026874005.2 Erythroxylum coriaceum
TAGTTTCCGTTAGTAAGTTGGATAAGATAGGTTTCAATTTCAATGTTAGAAATGGTGTTTTTTCTTTGTATAAATTACAATACTATTATGGTTCTGGTACATTAATGGATGATTTATATCTTTTAAACCTTGAAGTTAATTATTCTAAATCCCTGTTTTATGTTGAATATAATATTCGCAATATATGTAATGCACATAATGAACATTCTACTTACTTGTGGCCATCAAAGGTTAGGTCATATATCTAGAGAAAGGGTGATGAGATTAGTAAAAAGTGAAATCTTACCTTAACAAGATTTTAATGACTAGGATGTGTGCATGGATTGCATTAAAGATAAGCAAACTAAACACATATCTAAGAGTTCAATCACAAGAAGTACTGAATTATTTGAATTAATACACAATGATATCTATGGTCCATTTCATGTTCCATCTTGGGGTGATGAAAAGTATTTTATTTTATTGATAACTATTCACGTTATTGTTATCTCCATTTATTGCATGAAAAGTCTCAATTAGTGGAAATTCTTGAGGTCTTCACTAATGAGGTAGAAAGACAGCTAGATAAAAAAGTGAAAGTCATAAGGTCTAATACATGTGGTGAATGTTATGGTAAAATTAATGAGAATGGATAGTGTCTAGGCCCACTTGCAAAATTTCTTCAAAGTCGAGGCATTTGTGCACAGTATACAATGCCTAGTACACCACAACAGAATAGTGTAGCTGAAAGGCAGAATTGTACTCTTATGGATATGGTTAGGAGTATGTTAAGTTACACTAATGTACCTTTATCTTTATGAATATATGCATCAAAGACAACTACATATTTACTTAATAGGGTTCTTAGTAAAGTAATTCCTATGACACCTTATAAATTGTAGACAGGTATGAAACACAACTTGAAGCACCTGTATGTTTGAGGTTGCCCATCAGAAATAAGGATTTATAATCCTCATGAAAGGAAGCTTGATGCAAGAACCATTAATGGTTAATTCATTGGTTATCCAAAAAAGTCCAAAGGTTTATATTTTATTGTCCTAAGTATAGTAAAAGAATAGTTAAGTCTGGTAATACTAGGTTCATTGAAAATGGGCGAATTAGTAGGCGTGGGGAATCACAAAATTTGGATATTCAAGAGATTCAGGTAGAAAATCCTTCACACTATGTCTCTTCTCAAGTTATTGTTCTTCTTGTTGTATCACAGTCACGCAACATATTGGAACAAGAAGTTAATATTCTAAACCCGTAAGAAGAGAATGTCAATAATAAACAAGTAAATATGTGTAAATCACAAATTATCAAGTGATACCACAAGAAATAGTATTACGAAGGTTTATAAGGGAGAAAAGAGCAGCTACATCAAATGACTATGTGGTGTATTCACTTGAGCACGAGTGTGATTTAAGCATTGATAAAGATCTAGTCTCATGTAAAGAAGCAGTCAAATTTAACAATTCTAAAAAGTGGCTCAGTGCTATGAAAGAAGATTTTAAATCTATGGTTGATAATCAAGTCTGGGAACTAGTTGAGTTACCCGAAGGCTCAAAGCAAGTGGGCTATAAATTAGTCTTTAAGACCAAAAGGGACTCCACAGGTAACATTGAAAGGTACAAAATGAGCCTTATAGCCAAAGGTTATACTCAAAAAGATGGCATTGACTTTAAAGAGACCTTCTCTCCAGTTTCAAAGGACTCTTTAAGAATTGTTATGTCCTTAGTAGCTCCTTATGATTTAAAGCTTCACCAAATGGATGTAAAGACCACTTTTTTTTTAATGTTGACTTAGAAGAAGAAGTTTATATAGACCAATCGGAAGGTTTTGTGACTGCAGAAAAGGAAAATATGGTTTGTAAATTAAAGAAATCAATATATGGTTTGAAACAAGCTTCTCGACAGTGGCATCTTAAGTTTAATGATACCATTACCTCTTATGGTTTGTAGAGAACATTATTGATAGGTGTATCTATATAAAGGTCAGTGAAAGCAAGTTCATTATTTTGGTATTGTATGTTGACAATGTTCTTTTAGCTGGTAATGACTTGGGCTAGTTACATAATGTAAGAAATTTCTCTCTAATAACTTTGAAATGAAAGATGTAGGTGAAGCATCCTATATGATTAGAATAGAAATATTCCACGAAAGGACATACAGATTATTAGGGTTGTCTCAGAAAGGATATATTAGTAAAGTATTAGAGAGATTTAGGATGGAAAAATGCTCAGCAGAGGTAGTTCCAATTCATAAGGGGGATAAATTTAGTGAAATGCAATATCCTAAGAATGATTTAGAATAAAAGAAAATGGAATTTATTCCTTATACATTTATAGTTGGGAGTCTAATGTGTATTCAGACTTGTAATCCGATATCAAAGTAATCCTAGGTTGGACTACTGGAAAACTGCAAAGAAAGTTCTTACGTATTTATAAGGCACCAAGGATTATATGCTCACATACAGGAAATCAAATCACTTCTAAGTGATTGGTTATTCAGATTCAGACTATGCTGGTTGTGTAGACTCAAGGAAATCTACCTTTGGTTATTTATTCTAACTAGCAGGAGGGGCAATTTCTTGGAAGAGTGGAAAACAGTTTGTCATTACTACTTCTATCATGGAGGACGAATTTGTGGCATGCTTTGAGGCCACTATTTAAGCATTGTGGCTCCATAACTTTTTCTTAGGGCTAGGTATTATCGATAGTATAGCTAAACCACTAAGAATTTATGGTGATAATTCTACATCTGTCTTCTTCTATAAAAATGACAAATATTCTAAGGGTGTTAGACACATAGTTTTGAAATACTTATCAGTCAAAGAAGTGTAAAAATATAAAGTGTCCATTGAGCATATTGGAAGTGATCTAATGGTAACAGATCCATTAACTAAAGGATTACCACCTAAAACATTTACTGGCCATGCTGAAAGGATGGGCATTATAGATAATTCCTTGTTAATATGAGATCATATTATGTATGTACATATGTTTGGATATTTGCTATTATTGTTTCGACACTTATGAATTCTATTAATGTTATATTTTTGCTTAGCTGTTAGTTGTCACATTATGTTGTGTACATGTATTGTTTTATTGTGATGACAAAATATGTTTTGAGAAAACATTAAGTTAAGAATCACAGTGTTTCTCAATTATAGTTAATTTGACTTTAGTTGATTGTGTGATACCTGGAAGGAATCATATCATTAGATGAATTGTGACGGCCATGATCCCATCATTGTAATTCATTCAAGTTTGATGGCTTGATAGATTCAATATATTGTGCACACTTGTGTTGTTTGATCATCATTTTGTAACATAGGCTAAGTGGGAGATTGTTAGATTAATTTAATAATCATAAAGTGTGGCCTATATTACTTTATTTGATTCTAATATGAAATCGGCCCAAAATAATGGTTATTAGGCATGTAAAGGAAACTAGAATCATTAGGGTTAATTAATAAAACACTTCCCTCTCCCTTTAGTTAAGTAATGTTAACAATTATCAAAGAAACATACGTTCTTGTACCATTGAAAAGAACGAAGAAAGGGAAGAAGGTGAGAGTGGATAAAGCATTTATGTAGAGAGGTATTTATGATCAAGAAGAAATTACACATATTGAGCATAGATCAAGGTTAAGATTTCTTTCTTTTGTTTATAACATGAATCTTAGGGTTTGAAGGTGTTGATTTAATTATGTCATAGATGATCTTAGGTGAATTCTAGGCTTGAAATATTGCTTAGAATGTTAAAGATTAAAATTTACAATTTTATCTCCTTTTGGGTTACAATTGATTTGAAATGTCCTGTGTTTATGAGAAATAGTTTATAAAGCAACCCGACTGTTTGAAGGAAAGGACAAGCCATAACTTCATGTTCCCGTTTTCTTAACAATCAAGATAGATTTATTCAATGTTGGGCCATACATATTACATCCTTCTATCTTGTTTATCAACTTTAAAGCATAAAAGTAGCAGAAGATATTGTTATGGGATAATTGGAGAAGACGATATTATGACTTTCTCATTTATCTTATATGTAAACAATGTTGTATTAGTAGTAAATAAGAGACATGCATCTTCACATTATAGTCCTTGTTGTCGTTGTTGTTTCTTTTGATTCCTTACAATTATGTATCATTGCTAAAATATAAATAATGTTGTTGTCATATGTTAAGGGATACATAACAACCAATATATTCAGCACAAATCTTTTTCTATCTATATCTGATCTCTTTTGCAATTGTCTTTTACCTAGATTATTCTTATATTAATTGGTATCAGAGCTCAATCATGTTGCCTATTTGTAAGTAGTTGCCTTATACTGTTAGATATTTTCCAATTTGGTAGACAACAATTAATTGTATTTTAACGATTTTAGATTACTTATTGGTTAAGTTATATAATTTAATCTAGATAAAGATAAGAAAAGTGGCCTAATATATGATCTAAGTTAATAGGTCGAAGTCCAGAAAGAAAAATAGACCCTGATTAGTGTGGACTGGACCTATATTTAACCCGTGATAGGGAGGCTTGATATGGACGCTATATATAGAAGGTTAAGGTCTCTTGTAGTTGCTGTAACAAATCGTGAACATACAGATACTCTGACCCATTCAGAGGTTCACATTTACAAAAAGCTATAAAAAGGCTTTAACATATTGTAGTGAGAGTTGAGCAACTCTCATGAAGGTCTCAATGGATTCGCACTTATTATGGCCTCGAAAACTGAAAGCAGGTATTTTCTGCATTTTTCAATATTTCCCTTTTACGTTCGATCTAGGATATGTAATTAAGGCTCATGTTATGTGTTACATGTGGTATAAGAGTGGTTATATGATTGGGTGGATAAAAATGAAGAATTTTTTATTTTTCTCTATAAGGTTTTTAAAGAATAAAGTTTTGTTTTTCATTTTTTTTCTTGGATATTGATGCTTGAATGTTTGCTAAATACGGTTAGCATTAAAAAAAAGTTGAAAACAAGCTCGAGAGTACGAACAGTCGATCAAAATAGGAGCATCAACACCATCATTTAATGAAGAGAGGTAAAGCATTAGTTGACCACCTTTCTTTGATGACAATGATTACCTTTATTGGAAAACTAGGATGAGATTCATCTTAGTGATTGAAAGTGTAGACATATAGAAAATAATTTCAAATGTTCCCTTTATTCCTAAAAGAATTGTAGATAACAAAAAAGTACTTAAACTATAAGGAATAATGTGACCTCAAGATAAGAAATTAGTTTCCTTGAATAGTAGGGTCATATGCATCCTTTTTATATTAGGAAGAAATGAATTCAATAGGTTCTCTATGTGTAAAATGACATAAAATTTGGCACACTTCAAAAGTTACACATGAGAAACCAATCAAGAAAGGAGAGAAAAGTAAGCATACTGATAAATTAATATGAATTGTCTTAAATGAAGCATGATGAGAGCATATCTAGCATGTATACTAGATTTATTGATGTCACTAATGCTCCTAGAAGTCTTAGAAAGGCATATACTAATGTTAATAATGAAAAAGTTACTTAGGTCACTTCCGAAGACTTAAGAAGCTAAAGTGACAACTATACAAGAAATCAAGTATATAATAACACTATTATTGGATGAACTTATTAGATTTTTCTTCACATACAAAATGAGGCTCTAAAAGGCACAAGAAGAAATGATGCTCTCAAATAAAAATAATTTAGTATTCAAAGCCTCAAAGGAAGGATTGAGTGAAGAGGAATAGATATCAACTAGTGAAAGCGATGAAGAAGACATTACATTAATCACTAAAAAATTTAAGAAATTCTTGAAGAAGAAATTCTCTAAACTAAAGGACTTCAAAGAAGGTAAAAGTAATTTAAAACGTAAATCCTCTAAGATTATTTTCTTTAAATGTAGAAAACTTAAATATATAAAATCACAATGTCTTTTAGTTAAAGATAATGAGAAGTACAAAAGAAACTATAAGAAGGAGAAGAAGGACAAGACGAAAACACTCAAGGCATCAACTTGAGATGACATAAGTGAATTAAAAAATGAATATTCAAAAGAAGAGATAGCTTGTATATACTTTATTGCTATAGACAATGATAAGGTAACATCTAACTCTAATTCGTTTGATAATGCTAATGATGTTGATTTGACACATAATGAACTAGTTGAGAGCTTCAAATCATGAGCATGAAAGAGAAAAAAAGTTTTTTTTTAAACTTAAGGAAGTACAAAAGTAATTGGATGTATGCATGAATGAGAATGAAAAGATAAAAGTGAATTGCATAGCATTAAAGCATCCAAAAATGTGATTATTGATGACAATCATGACTTAGGGGGTGCTTGGGTGATGGGTTTGGGAAGGGATTAATAGGTAAAGAATGAAAAGTGAGTGGTTGGATGTTGATTATCATTATAGGGGCAATAGTTTGATATCCCACTTTTAAAGAATCCTTTATACCCTCCATTTAGGAGAGAAATAAAACTCATTCCTTAGTAGTGGCTCTTTTTTAAAAAATATTTTTAATACTAATTATTTAAAATATAATTAATTACATTATAATAATATTAATTATTTAAATTTTAATTAATTAATTAATTAAAATAATATAATATAATTAATTAATTAACTAAACTATAATTAATTAATTACAGTATAATTAATCAAATTATAATTCATTCATTAATTAAAATATTGTAATTAATTAATCAATACATTGTAATTAATTAATTACAATATAATTAATTGAAATATAATTAATTAATTAATTAAAATATAATACAATTTTATTTCTTAATATTTTTTATAAATCAACCACTGTCAATGGTAATGGTAATTATTTCTTCCTCTTAACCAATTATTATAATAATAATAATAATAATATCAATTCTCATTCCTCACTATATTCATTCCCATTTTTATTATCATCCCCCCGTACAAACTAACTGCCCCCTTAAATGCATGTGACAGTCATGACTTAGATGCATTAAGACATGAGAATGAAGAATTGAATAAGGAAATTAATACCCTTAAGGACTCTTTGTACAAGTTACAAAGGGAAGTGAAAAGTTAGAGAACATTCTAGGAGGTCAAAAGAATTCCAATAATAGGTATGGAATAGGATACAACCATAGAAGTAAAGCTAATTCTAAAACCATGTTTGTTAAAGGAAATATTCGCATATTGAAGAATCAGTGCCTAATACGAAAAATGAATATAGAGCATCCACATC
>JANQAP020000135.1:1126608-1147797 GCA_026874005.2 Erythroxylum coriaceum
GAATGATATTGTTTTCAACAAACCTACACTTGAAGTGCAAAGGACAATGTTTTATTTTCTAAAACTACATTTTTGAATAACTTTACACTTGGAGTGCAAAAAATGACTTTCACTGCATGAAATAACCTGTTGAAACTTACATATGCATAACCGAGTCATGTATGCTACGTGTATGTGTTCTCTTTTGGCTTAGAGCCTTGTTAAGGCTCCATTTTATCTGTTGGACCGATAAATAAAGGCATGGTGCCTTACTTGATTTTAGTACTTAATATTTGTATATGATTTTTGTGATTGGTGAGGAAACGATTGGCCAATCGTGTGCTGGGTACAACAGATTAAGCGACCCTCGTACCCTTGACGCTAGTACATAAAAGTTGAGTATTTGAAACGACACCATTCTACAGGACTTGCGAGCGATTGCACACCTAAAAGTCTGGTCACCAACGAGGTCATCACCTAGGGTCATGACGCTTTTGTCTTTTGTAGTTTGGACTCACCACAAATGAAAGTTGAGCCAACACCAGGATCGGTAGGTGTGCATACTAGTTTGGCCGACTAGTGGCGACACATATAACTATTTTGGCTTATTCTAAGATTTGACTTCTTGACGAGGTTTGATTTTTACATGTAATGCTTTTCTGCTCTTGTGTACTAGAACTAGAACCTATGTTCATTGAATGAGTGATTAATAGGCTAGGCCTATGTGAACTAGTATGGCATGAGTCATAGACTAGGTCTATGTGTTTCTATGTTATGCATGCTCACTTTATAGGTGGTTATGTGCATGTTAGATGTGTAAAATTGTCCTTAGGTTATTTATACCGTTTTGGTATATACTGCTCTACTTGTGATATATGTTCTTTTCCTGCTCATTAAGCACATAATGTACTCACCCCCTCTGCTTCCCAATCATACAGGTTAATTTGGTGAGTTTGAAGTTTTGAGTCGATCGTTCGGTCTTTTGATATTTTCGGGGTATTACTGCACGTAGGTAGTCTCTGTTTTGTACTTTTATTGTATAATGGCTCATGATCATGTTGATATGCTTTATAATTTTGTAAATTAACTCTTAACTATCTTACGGTTTGTAAATGACCTTATGTGTAAACCTTTTGTGCTACCCAAATGTTTTTAAAGATATTCAGTTAAACTTGAAGAGTCGTGTTAAGGATATTGTGAGTATCCTTAGCCTGGGTATGCGGCGGTTGTCATGTGCACAATGTGGTTACAGGTCATGACAATTAAATTGGTATCAGAGCATGATTTTTATGTTTTCAAAAGTGTTATTACCGTTTTCAAAAGATTCATGAGCCTTAGGAGTTGAGTATGGGTGTCGACAGTCTTTGGTCGAGAAGTTGACTCTTGGATCGTTAAGTTAACATCCTTAATGATCGGATGATTTTGACCTCGGTGAGAGTGATTGTCGACATTTCTTGGGGTATAAGGGACATCGGATAAGCTAGGCTTAGTCCGATCTATTTTATTAAATGTCTTTTTCGTTAATTTTATAGTGATAGTATGGTTGTACGAGGAAGGGGATGTTGTCACAAGGTTAGACCTTTGCGACCTAAGCCAGAAGAACACAGCACTGAAGTAGTCGCAAAACCAACGGTTGCTAACGCGTAGTGTTATAAGGTGTTACTAGAGACACTAGAGTTTTGATCGACATTAGCGCGCAAAAGTCCTTTGTTAATGTGACCTTCGCCAAGACCATTAGTCGTCCCCTGAAGTCGTTAGATCCCCCTTTCATTATAGTCATTCCTCTTGGAGAGCAAGTGGCTCGTGATGAAGCATATATAGCCTGTGAGGTAATGTGCTAGAGGCAGATCTTATTTCCCTTGAGCTCCAGGATTTCGAGGTAATATTGGGGATTGACAGGTTAGAGAGGCATTGCACCAGGGTTGATTGTTATAAGAAAGGGGTGGAGTTTGACACTCAGGGTAAAGTCCTGATTAAATTTACTGGTGACCGATGGGTATTCCAAGTTGTTTGATATCGGTGGTTAAGGCTAAGAAGTTGATTCATTGGGGATGCTAGGCATACCTCGCATATGTGATTAATACTTCAACACAGAGGGTCAAACTTGGAAATATCCCTATTATGTGTGAATTCCCTGATGTCTTTTCGAAGGAGTTACCTGGATTGCCACCTGATCGGGAGTTTGATTTTGCTATTAACTTAGTCCCGGGGACAACACCGATATCTATACCGTCGTATCGCATGGCACCAACAAAATTAAAAAAGCTAAAGGTTCAGTTGCAAGAGTTATTAGACAAAGGCTTCATCAGACCAAGTCATTCACCTTGTGGATCACCAGTATTCGTTATCAAAAAGAAGGATGGGACCCTCTGCATATGTGTTGATTATCGATAGTTAAACAAGGTTACCATTAAAAATAAATGTCCACTCCCTATGATTGACGGCTTGTTTGATCAATTGAGAGGAACTACAGTATTCTCAAAGATAGATCTGAGGTCTGGGTACCATCAGTTGAAGATTGCTAAAAGTGATGTGCACAAGACTACTTTCCGGATGAATTTTTGGTAATGCTCTTCGGATTGACAAATGCACCTACATCATTTATGGATCTAATGAACAGGGTGTTCCATCCTTATTTAGATTAGTTTCTTACAGTTTTCATTGATGATTTTTTGATTTATTCTAAGGATGGGGAGGAGTATGTTAGACATCTCCGGATTGTGCTGCAAATACTTCACAAAAGACAGTTATACGTGAAGTTTTCAAAGTGTGAATTTTAGCTGAAGGAGATAGGATTCCTTAGGTATGTGGTATCAGGAGAAGGTATTTATGTGGATTCAGAAAAAAGTGAAAGCTATACTTGAGTGGGAACAGCCTAAGAATATGATTGAAGTTCATAGCTTTTTGAGGTTAGTTAGTTATTATCGGAGATTTGTTGAGGGCTTCTCAATATTTGCAGCCCTTTTATCGAGGCTTACTCAGAAGGGGGTAAAATTTCAGTGGGATGACAAATGTGAGGCGAGTTTTCAAGAACTGAAGAGACGATTGACGTCTGTGCCAGTGCTTGCTTTACCTGCCCAAGGAGTTGGGTATAAGGTATATAGTGATGCTAGTTTCTAGGGACTTAGTTGTGTGCTTATGCAGGCTAACTGAGTGATCACATATACTTTTAGATAGCTAAAGAAGCACGAGCTAAATTATCCTACTCATGATTTAGAGCTTGAAGTGATGGTGTTTGTACTTAAAATTTGGAGACACTATCTTTATAAAGAGACTTGTCGTATATACACCGATCACATGAGCTTAAAGTGTCTAATGATACAAAAGAAGTTAAACCTTAGACAAAGCAAATGTGCACTGAGTCGTAAGTCCTGTTTAGTATTAATTGTCAGGCAAAATGCCTATATGACTCAATTGATGAGTATACGAAGCATTAGGGTTGGACTCTTAGTGGTTGAGGATGAGGGACACTGTTAGCATGGTTTGAAGGTCGGGCAACATTATTTGATGAGATTAGGAGATCATTGACCGAAGATCCTGAGTTAAAGGTCATTCAAAAGAAATTACCATCTAAAGAGAATGAGGGGTTCCGACTGAGAGAAGACAGGTATGTTACATTCTTTACCCATTCCGGAATGGAAGTGGGAGCATGAGACAATGGACTTTGTAGTTGGACTACCTCTTACATCGAAGGGTCACGATGCTATTTGGGTTATAGTGGATAAATTGACGAAGCCTACTCATTTTCTGCCTATCCACACAACCTACTCGTTGGAGAGGTTGGAAAAACTATATATTGATGAGATTGTGAAACTACATGGGGTGCCAGTTTCTATAATTTCAGATAGAGATTCAAGATTCACCTCCAAATTATGGCCAAAATTTCAGGAATCTTTAGGGACTAAGCTGAAGTTTAGTACTGCTTTTCACCCCCAGACTGATGGTCAGTCGGAGAGGACTATTCAGATACTAGAGGACATGCTGAGAGCATGTGTGATGGAGCTCTGAGGAAGCTGCAACCGACAATTGCCTTTGATAGAATTTGCTTATAACAATAGTTATCAGACAAGTGTCGGGATGCCATCATATGAAGCACTTTATCGGAGAAAGTGTAGGACAACTCTATGTTGGGATGAGGTTGGTACAGCTAAAATCGAAGGAGCTGAAATGATAAAAATTACCACTCGAAAAGTAAAAGTCATCTGGGAAAAAATGAAAGTTGTGCAAAATCGTTAAAAGAGTTATGCAGATAAGAGGCGACAACCATTAGAGTTTGCAGTTGGTGATATGCTTTTCCTTTCACCATGGAAAGGTATAATCTAATTTCAGAGCTGAGGGAAGCTAAACCCTCGATATATCAAACCTTTCCGTATTCTAGAGTGCGTCAGGACTGTGGTGTATTGATTAGAATTGCCACCTAATTTGGATAGTATCCATAATTTGTTCCATGTCTCGATGCTTAAGAAGTATATATCGGACTCATCTCATGTTTTGGAGATACTTTCAGTGAAGCTGAGAGAAGACCTGAGTTTTGAGGTGAAACCAGTTCAGATTTTAGATCAACAGATAAAGAGGTTACGCAACAAGGAAGTTCCCACGATCAAAGTTCTTTGGAAGAGCGACAGGGTCGAAGAGATGACATGGGAGCCTAAGAATGCTATGAAATGTCAGTACCCCATTTATTTGTATCCTCGACTTAAGAGTTTTAAGGACGAAACTCTTTTGAGGGGCAGTACTTGTAACGTCGAATTTTCGGAGCTCTTTTGTCTTAGAGCCATAGCAAGGCTCTATTTTATTTGTTGGACCGATAAATAAAGGAATGATGCCTTACTTGATTTTAGTACTTAATATTTGTATATGATTTTTGTGATTGGTGAGGAAACGATTGGCCAATCGTGTGCTGGGCACAACAGATTAAGCGATCCCCGTACCCTTAATGCTGGTACATAAAAGTTGTGTGTTTGAAACGACACCATTCTATAGGACTAGCAGGTGATTGCACACCTAGAGGTCTAGTCACTAATGAAGTCATCACCTAGGGTCATGACGCTCTTATCGACCGTAGTCTGGACTCACCACAAATGAAAGTCGAGCTAACAAGAGGATCAGTGAGTGTACACACTAGTTTGGCCGACTAGTGGTGACACATATAACTATTTTGGCTTATTCTGAGATTTAACTTCCTGATGAGATTTAATTTTTACTTATGATGCTTTTCTGCTCTTGTGTACTGGAATTGGAACCTATGTTCACTGAATGAGTGATTAATAGGCTAGGCCTATGTGGTTCCTAAATAGTATAGCATGAGTCATAGGCTAGGTCTATATGTTTCTATGTCATGCATATTCACTTTATAGGTGGTTATATGCATGTTAGATGTGTAAAACTGTCCTTAGGTTATTTAGAACATTTCGGTGTGTACCGGATTCTATTTGTCATATATGTTTTTTTCTACTCACTGAGTACATAGTGTACCTACGCTTCCCAACTATGCAAGTTAATTTGGTGAGTTTGAAATTTTGAGTGGATCGTGCGATCTTTTGACATTTTCAAGGTATTATGGCACGTGAGTAGTCGTTGTTTTGTATTTTTGTTATATAGTGGCTCATGATCATGTTGATATGTTTTATAATTTTGTAAATTAACTCTTGACTATCTTATGATTTGTAAATGACCTTATTTGTGAACCTTTTATGCTGCACAAATGTTTTTAAAGATATTCAGTTAGCCTTGCATAGACGGGTTAAGGGTACCGTGAGTATCCTTAGCCTAGGTATGCGGCAGTTGTCATATGCCCTATGTGGTTTCGGGACGTGACACTTACCGCTCTTAATTATCAACTTAATTATAAATCTTTAGAATTAATTGGTTGGGTTTGAATTGTAAATAATATTTCCTTCTTTTTATAGTGTGAACCTTAGTACCTAAACTTAGAAACTATGTACAAATTAAAGTTGTAAAGTTGGAATTTATATCAATTGGGTAATAACTTATCAAAACCTATAAGTAAGAATAGATTTTGTTTCAATTAGAAGAGAATTGAGGATGATTGATGGAAATTCAGTTTGTTAAATGACTTTTTCAAAGTCTTTATTGAGTTTATTCAAGTTTTTCTATGTAATTTCGATTTCATTTGGGTTTTAAAGGGTGGTTTAAGATATAAGGACATATTGTGCCTTCCAGAGAGTTTGGTCATTATCTGGTCACCCAAATAGTCATATTGATCAACCAATATCCCCACATCTGACATTCACTTCTTTCGAACGAGTTTGGATGCATTTATTGGTCAATCACTTACTTTCAGAGGTTAACCAATATTCTTCACTAGTTAACCTATATCACTTCTTCATTTAAAAGTTTTTATTTCGGTAAGTTTGTGGAAACATTAGTCACACACTTTTATAATCCAACAACTAATATAGGTCGATCAATAGAGTAAATGCTTTGATATTAAAGGCAAGCTGTTAGACCCTGATTAACCATTATTCTTGAAAGGTTGACCAGTACATCAATTTTTAAACCAGAATTAACCTTCTTTCTCTTCTTCACTGCATCTCCACTACTCAGTCTCCCTTCTCTCTAAAACTCTAACTTTTCTACTAGGGGATTCCACACCCAACCACATTCTTCCGCCACCCTTTCCCTACTCACCTCACCTTTTCCACCATTACTGAAGATGATGTTGATCACTAGGCTCCCTCTTAGCTCAACTCTTTTCCTGCATCACCCTCCCTTCTTTAGTGGGATTTTGTTGACTCTCATAACCCCAACAAGTTCATATGCATCCTAAAAATATCATGTGCCATCAACCTACAACATCAGTTCATCCAATTACTTTTAGGGTAAACCCTAACTCCACTAATTTAGGGACATCCCCAATTTTTTGTCTAATCTCTCAATTGACATTTCCCTTAGCTTGTGATCTCACTTGTAAGCATGTTATGCATTGAATTTCATGAATTAGCCTTTACATTGCACCAATTTGTCATTTAAGGAGAGTTAAGGTTTCAGAATTAGGAATTTTGTATTTTTATGCATATTATAAATTATTTTTACAAATTGAAGATTCATTAATTCAATTGAAGATTGGTTTAAGGTTTTTCAACTATGAATTGTATCCAATTTTGTCCAAATTAAAGTTTTGGGTCATTTTGCTTAAATGAAATTTGGATTTTTGAAACTAATCCAATTTTTACATAAATGATGATCTTCTAATACACTTTTTTAGTAATTTATTCATTCAATTTATTGATTTTCAATTCGGTTGAGTTATCAGGTGTCTTAAAGGAATGATATGTAGAATAATTCAATATTAAACTTATTTAAAATCTTCTAACCTTAATTATATGCTCTAAATTTTTTAATGCAATCATTTTTTGTATTTTTTAAATTTTCATTTCTAATAAATTTTTGTATATTTCATTTCGTTTTTGTATTATGTGTTGTGATAATTGAAAATTTGTATTAGGATGAACTTTATGGAAGATTTTTTTTCTTATAAGTGACTCTACATACTTGGCCTTTACCATATTTTCGAACCTTTCCTCTTACTTCTTATCTTGTAACTTTCCCTTACTTTCATGGCAAGAACTAGAGGGAACCTTAATCCTATTCCTAGGATACTCACACAAGGAAAAGTTACACGTACATCCTATAGGACTCTTAGGACTTAAAAGAGATCATTGACCCCTCCTCCTCAATACCTGGTCCTAATAAGGATGATTACTTTGATACTAACTCTCCTTACTTTCAAAATTATGCTTCCTGTAATTTACATGAAAACCATGTTATCTCTCCTAACAGTTTAGAATAATTCAAAGCATATAGTCTTGTCTACTATTTTATTGATCAAGGGTGGGAATCTCTTCTTACGAAGACATGTTGTATAAGTCTTACGAATGTTAGGCTATAATATGTTAATTTCCGTCCCAAAGTAATTCATGATGCCACTCACATCTTCTCTAAAATTCATGGTATCGGCGTCCATCTCACTTATGATCTCATAAATGATATACTAGGCATCCTAATTCATAAAAAGCCTACATATTATAGTTATCACACCAAATACAACATTAGACCTTATTATGTTCCTAATAGAGTTATAATTATTTTTAAGTTAGGACACTAAAGACAAGTCCATAGAAAACCTGATGATGTTTGTAGCCTCAATGCTATTCCTCATTTCCACCATCTCTTTATCAACTATAATTTTGTTTTTTCCGATGGTCACTTTATCTTTTAGGCCACGATGATCTTGGTTCCTCTCTACCCTTATGCAAGGAAATCAAATTCATCTTGGCTCCTCATTTTGTTTAATATGGTTTATTTCCACTAAAGTAAAAAGAAGAAACAAAGCATCTCTTATGCTCTCATCCTTAGCCTCATCTTCTAGCATTTTCATATTGCTCTAATTGGTGATGAGATTGATTTTTATTTCTTCTTTGAATTTGCTACTCTCAACCATATAGGGTACCAATTAATTGATAGTCAAATGACTAGGCCACATCAGCAACAACAACTATAACCTCAACAACTATCACTATTATATAAGACTATGCCTTACGTTGATGGTCCCAATGAACCTCTCTTGAGTAACACTATCAAGCTACCTACAAATGATAAGGCTGCTACTTGATGACCATATCGTCTCTCTTTACCCTAATGCTCTTCTAACGGCCATTAAAGATCAGCTTACCATGTTGTAAGGTGAGCTTGACCCTTTTTGGGACATCACAATGCATTGACTTAATGTCTTATTCATCTTAATCGAGTCTCATTTTACCCCAACAACTAGTTGATTTCTTATTGATGATTCCAGAAGGGGAGAAAGAGTAGTGACATTAGATTTGTAGAGAGTAACTGTTTTGTTATCTTTGTATTTCTTGCACTTTATGAGATATGTTTGACCAAATTTATGTTATCTACAAATATAGATATTCTTTGATATTGACTATCTCTTTTATTATTGATATTAAATTATGCTCTTGATATTGAATTATGTTTTTTATATGAATGAAAGGGGAGCTTATCATCTCTAATATATCTTATATTCCTGATATTAAATTATGTTCTTGATATTATATTATGTTTTATGCATAAATGAAAGGGGATCTAATCATTATCTTAATAGTTGTTTGTCTACTTAGTTTTACAGTTGCTCTTTAATATCGTAAGTGTTTTCTCATTATCAAAAAGAGGGAGATTATTGAAATAGGGGATGTCCTAATCAATTTTTTGATGATAACAAAATATAATTACTAGTGAGCTTAATATTTTGATGAAAAGCAAATAAGAACAAATAAATTTATAAACTCAAGAAGATAGAATATGAAGTTGACAAAGAGAAGCTGAAATTTGCAACCATCTAAATGAAGAATAAACCAAGAATAAAAGAAACCAAAGCTGATCAAGGTCATTCTTTAGTTTATAATGTTAATTATAATATCATTTAAACACTTTGATATTCTGAATGGCTCATCATACATAAACATTTCATTTCAGTTCATTGCATGAGTCTGTCCATTTATCAAGAGACATTAAACTTTTGATTTTAATATAAAAGCCTCTTATCTTTCAAAAAACAATTTAGGGAGTATTTTAGGAAGTGTTTAAATCATAATTACATTAAACAAATTGAGTTTGAGCATTTAAAGTTTTTAAAATCATATTTTTAGGTTGATTGGTTGACCTATATAAGTTAATGATCAACTAATATAGGTTAAAGTTGTTATATTTGATGTATCATGAGTTTGTTGTAACATTAGTTGATGTATAAGTCGACCAATGTGTCATATTAGTCGATCAATCTACCTATTGATTCACTAATATCCTGCTAGTGAATCCAGTACTTTTAATGTATACCAGTCAACAAATATATTGTACTAGTTGGCCAGTACACCATAAGTAACCTTTATAACTGCTAGTTCTTCGCTCTAATGGCTAGGAAGAGTCCCAAAACTCTATATATAGCTATTTTCTCATTAGTTTTTATATCAATAAGTTTTTGGGTAAATTTTACACATATTTGTAAGTGTATTTTAATCATTTGAGCATCATTACTTTATATTTGTGCGAGTGAGTCTCGATAGAATTATCAAGTGATAAAGTTAGTTATTTTGAGTTGTAATATTTGTTTGGAGAATTTATTAATGAATTAAAGGTAATTTAAGTAGGATTGAAGTTCTTTTTCATCTTAGGAGAAGATTGTATAAAGTTTCTCCTTGCCTTGTCAAGTAAGATTGTACAAAGATTATTCTTCTCCTTAAATAAAGTGGAATTCCAAAAAAAGTCTAAAAGTAAATATAGGCAAAGATTATTTACCGAATCACTATAAATCAATTTACATTCTCTTTTTCCTGTATTCTTTAAATTATTATTCAATTATTTGAATTTTTTATATTAACCAGTCCATTATATATATATATATATTAATTTTTGTTAAATTGAGTTTGTTAGTTAAAAAACTACTTAAATTTTATAAACACCCAATTTAACTCCCTTTTGAGACCCATTAGGACTAACAAGCTATAATGGCTCCCCCTCGTAGAGTAGTGGTATAACATCGCTAGCCACTTGGCGATAAACACTACCCCTTTTAAGGTTTTATATGGTTACCCACCACCAATTCACATACCCTATTTTACTAAGGATTTCAAACTATTGACGGAGGATACCCTGCTTAGAGAGAAGACAGCAACCATTCAAGTTATGAAGTTCAACCTTTAGTGTACACAAGATAGAATGAAGCAACCATCTGCAGATGACTCGTTTGTTTATGTTCAGAAACTAAGATGCCCCCGAGACTTGCATTCTCTTTCTGTCCTTTTGATGGCAAAGACAATTAAATGAACCAGGCAGATGAAGGGTTTTGTCCAATACAAGGACTATGCTCCATACATCAAATGTTGAAATAATCTTTTATGCACTTTTGAGCTATATATTACAATCCTTTGTCAACCCTATACAAAAACAAAACCCACCCAAAATTTATCCCTTAGCATATTAAGTTTGATTGGAAGGGTAAAGGTAGCAACCATCATACCTCATTCACTTCAATATTTGGCATCCAAAACATGATTAGCCTAGTTATGGGATTTGGCAAAAAGTCGCCTACATAGCCCTAAGTTATCAAAACAAAGCATTTTGACGGTGTTAGGGACGGACCAGACGTGGGTATACTGAGCTACTACTAATGCTAGCCTGCAGTCCAAAATTCATAGTAGGGTGAAGAAGTTCAGCTTGTGGAAATGAGCCATTAGATGGCACATCCAGCAGAAGATCATGATCAGAATTTGCATCCACAAAAGGAAGAGAATCCAGCATAAGGGAGCCACCACCTGGAGGCATGGTAAATAGGCTTCTTGGACTGAAGCAAGATCCATCATTACCCATAACGTCTTTGTTTTCATATATAGCCTTCATGACAAACCTTTTGGGACTCTTTATCGCTATTCCTTCTGCGGAAAATTTTCTTTGAGAACGTTCCTGATTTAAATTATGAACAACTTCTACAACAACACAATTCAATATGTATGTATCTCCAGGTACTTGACCTCCTACGTACCAAAACTATAAAAGAAGGCGTGTATAACTGCAAGATTCCAGGGACTTGTCATATTTTTTTTGTCGAGGATTATTAAAAATTAGGATATGGCCTCTTAGCCCTCTCAATATTAACATAAATTAAGAAATTAAGAAGAAAAGCTGTCACTCAACAATATATAGTGACCAGCAAATATTGGCTAACCTGGAAGTTTTAGAATTAACTTTTCACATTCCTTCTTGACAGCAGTAGAACTATTTCTTGCAATGCCATTTGGTTCCTTTGCAACCAGCAACTTCACACTACCAACTGTACACTTCTGCATCCAAAGAGAGGCTTAATAGGACAAGTAGATAGAACATGACAAGGAACTAAATCACAGACAATAAATATCATATGCTACACACTTCTACCATAAACAGATCAATCAAACCTTTAGTTCATGATATGATTCCACCCATTTGGATTTCGACAAATTGGAAAATGCCAGCCTTTTTACAGCCATACAATCTTCAGGTTTTGCTCCTGATAAGGAAAGATCAAAAACACCTTCTGCAAGCATTTGTTGATACAAATCCATGTCCTCCTTAAATTGAGGACTATCAAACATATTTTTGAGGCTGCAAATGCAAAGGAAATTATTTTAATCTTCAATCACCACTGAACTTCTATAAACTGGATTCATTCAATTGATATAGAATGTACCTAGATGATGCCCATTTACTTCATCTAACATGCTTAAATACTATAAATGAATTGCACAAATACAGAAAACAAAAGGCACGAATATGGCGTAATGAATTTTTGCACAACAAATATTACTAGAATAAGTAAGATGGTTAGCATATAAAAAAAAAATTGAATATGCCAGTTGCCAAAGGTGGAACTTTTAGCAATATTGCATAAAAGTTAGCAGTTGCTTGTGCCCCCATTGCCCACCCCCAAAATGTAATAATGATGATCATTGTCCTATCAAACTGACAGCTACTACCCACAGCGGCAGAGTACAAACCTGTCAGGAAGTTTGGCAGTATCAACAGGAGGTAGATATTTTAGCAACTGCTGCTGCTCTTCAGTAGTCAAGTTTCTACCAAACTCCTCGAAAGTAAGAATATCCTAAAACATAAATGCACTGAATCGTTTCAAACACCAATGAAGTCTATATTAAATATTAAAAGTGCAGAGTTTTGATATATCTTAACATTTAAGAATCATTTGATTGAGGTTCATAAGACAAGAAAGAAAAATAGAAGATACATTTCATAATACTGAAGTATCAAAATGCAGAATCTTGAGATGGTATAGAAAATAAGTTGCAATTTCCAGAAGTAATTGACAAAAATCAGAATTCTTGTACTCCACAAACAAGGATAATGATTACAGACATGAATAGGACGACAATAATATCAGATATGAAAAGAATGGCTCTAAAAAACCATCAACAAATAAGGAAACGTAACTTACATTTAAATCAACATTACATAGTATTGAAACATGATTTCCCAGGATTTGAAATTTCTCTGGCAGAGGCTTGTCCCTGAAATTCCAAACGACAAAGATTAAACATAGCGAAAGTAAAATTTATGGATTCTTTTAATGCCAGTGGGTAATAGTTCCACAAGTTTCTTTCTGTTCTTCACAATAGAACTGCACATATACTCAGTTAAAACAGTCATTCACCCAGTTTGCTGGCTGATTTTATGTATACCCAGATCAAAGATCCATTGATCTATGCAGGTAGCAAAACCAATTTTATATTTGCTTTCCCTTTTATTCACCTGAGAGACCAAAACAAGTATATATGTGTTTGTACGTTAAGATGTTAGGAGATATGGTTAGCTGCTAAGAACTATTGACAAAAATATTCAGGTACTTCAATGACATAAGGAAAACATAGTTCTTGCAAGACATTCAGATATTTTAATGAACTCAGGAAATCATAGCTCTTGCAAGTTAAAACCATTTGGAAGTATACCTCTTTAGCTCCTCTAGCTGCATTCCAAGCTCAAAAGGACTTGTATATTTTCCAACAACAGAATCGGCTCTGCTTATTCTCTTGCTCTCACTACATATAGGACGGCTCATAACATGTGAATAAGCCTCACTTGTTGAGTATTGTTTGTTCTCAACAGAAAGGGAGCTAGCTTCAGATTCCTCATCTCGAGCTATTGAAATTGGATGTCTAATCAGAACACTCCCATGTCCAATCTCAACAGAAAACATTGGTGTTTCACTCTCCAAAAGCAAATCTTCTACAGAAGAGCCAGAGACACATGAAGATTGTTGTTCATATAATATAGTATGAAGATCTTTGGCAAGTTTTTCAACAGGAGATTGCTTCGGGCGATTGACGCATGTCCTCTTCTTAGAAGGTACCATTGCATCCCACACAATTGATTGGGCTGGACCTAAGAAAAGTGCAACACACAATGATTAAGTGAAGGCATTCACGAGGACAGGAACACAATAAAAACTATCAGTATCTGTCGTGAAGTATTTAGTCATCTAGTGATTTGATTTGACAAAAATCACATAAGGAAGCCACTTCTGCTCCCAGAAAGTCAAAGACTTTGGTTCTCTGTGAGATAATTTGCTGCAGCAATAATAATGTCATTATCTATTTTCTTTCTCCCCTCCACCACCATTTTGGAATTGTTTTTAGGGATTTATGATACCTTATGCCAATTACCATCATTCAGATTTGTGTATATAAACCAAAAACTCTAACTAATTATAAGTTTGCCCCCAATTTTTGATAATGAAGAAAAGGGGGAAATAAGATTAACTTTGGTCAGTATTCAACCTGTCAAATCACTTGCATCGCCGCTGCCACACTGAGCGCAGCTCTTAGAGTTAGATATGGCTGATCCAGAACTAGATCTATTACTAGTATCTTCATCTAAAACCTTTTGGCAACCCTGGTTGTAGTCAGGATTAACCACTCCAACCACCCCACTATCATGGTTTGGCTTTCTTTTCAGCTGTTTAACTTCTTTGTTCTTGTTTATGGATATGTTTTTCATTCTAGTAGCCCTGTTGTCCTCGTAATCATCAACATCTGCTCGAGCATGAAGAGGAGTATAATTGGCAAGTGTTCCTTTCGTTCTCCATCTAGATCCGCAAGCATTGCATAATACTGGCTTCTCAGGAGGCCCATTGCGCCAAAGAGGTGTGTCTAAACCAGATAATTGTTCAAAAACATGTTAGATATTAACATCAAATAGAACAACGGAGAAAGTCATCTAGACTCAGTAGGTGCAGGTAAAAAGTTGGTGCTTTTTTATGGAAGACAAATTTTAACAATAGAAGAAACAAGAGAGTTTACCGATTTCTAGTAATTTAGCCATGAAGCAATATATTATGCACAAGCAATTTGTCTAGTAAGTAGAGCTATAATTAACACAATTAAGTAAATCAAACAAGAACAAGGCCTCATTAAATAAGGATCACTTTCTCAAAAAGCAGAACTAGTACAAAATCTCCTGGACATAAGCATAAACCATTGAAGGTCACTCTGAGCTCAAACATTAGCATATCATTCACGGGAATCAGAAAGGAATAACAAAAATGAGATCCTTGAGCATATACTCATTACACGAGAGGAGAACAGGACAGCTATGTGTAGAATTTAGACACTTCTCAACAAATAAAATAATATTTCAGGAAGGATGGGAATATATCTAGCATGACAACGATCATTAAGAAAAATTGTTCTGGTTTGTGCATTCTTTTCGTACAATTTCCAATTAAAACCACAAGTTCAAGCTGACAATACCATGAAAAAGAAATGGAAAAGAAAAGAGCTGATGCTTTGCTAAACAATGGAGGATGAAAGGTGAAGGCGTGCTACTTTCGCTCACTTCACTACAAAAAAGAACACCTGAAGAGTGAATACAAAAAACTCTTTTGAACTAGTTCGTCATTGATCAGACAAGAATTTTTAGTTGAAAGTTGAAACTAAATTAGCATAAAATGAGTGGCAGTAGTAACGTAAAACTCAATTTGGAAAAATGGATTACCCTAACCAGCTAAATCATATACCGTGCAAAGTCTAAACTACTGGTACTTATTCACATCAAAAATAGATGTCACGAAAGGACCACACCCTCAATAAAATTAAAGCCAATGGCAATGTAAGGTTCAGATTTGAATCAAGAATTTATACAACGTTGCTGATCATCTGCAGAGATTCAATTGAACAAGTTCAAGGCTTTAGCAACGACGATGAGCTTTATAATGTACTTTTAGAGTTCCAGTCTCAATGCTTGACCTTAACATAGTTCTTAACAGAGAATACAGGCAACTCTACAATGAAACTAGCAGCATATCAAAGTCCCCTATTTGATTTGATCAATATCATATTTTTACTCGGTATCCAAGCTCGTTACATTGTTTGGAAGAAACAAGGAGGCCGCTAATCCTATACAGTCTATCCAATGACCCAGTATAAAGAGACTCCAAACTTAATTCCTATAAACCGAGGATATTTCAAACTGTATTAGAAGGTTAAAGCAACAACGTCAGAAACCAGAAGTCTATGAACTAACAAATGAACTCATGAGAACTCGAATCCATATCTCGTTTGTTAAAGAAGCAAAAAAAAAACATCCAATCAAAATTAATACACGTGCACAAATGCAGACATAAAAGGAAAGAAAACGAAAGCTTTCAATGTAATATCCTTGTCCAGGTAATACCTTGTGTATTACAAATGGTCGCACTGTTCATTGGTACAATGAAACCATTAACAAGAATAGTTGATTGCAAATGGTGAAGTCCGTGAAAACCTTTCCCATATCATTAAAGAAAAGAGAATGGAGAAACAAGAACTCACTTGTAACTCCACAGTGATAGCAAGGTCCTTGCTTGCCCATGTCTTTCTTTTCTTTTTTTCCCCCTTAAGTGAAGGAAATGGAAATCCAAGGACAATTTTTGCAAACAAGAAAACTGATTATACCAACACAAAAAGTTTACAAAAACAGAAGACTTTTATCGGAATTTTATAAAATTTTTGTTTGTTATCTTCAACCCTTTATACTTCTATACAAAAACTACTTGATACATGAGGTTTTTTTTTTATTATTCAACAAAACAAAACCAGAAAAGGAGTTTGCCAAAAGAAGAGACCAGAACTCAGAAATCCAGAAGAGCTTGCAGATCTTAATAGCTCAGAAAAAAGAAGAAGAGACTCAACAAGAAACGGATAGGATTTTGATGGGTAATTTCAGCTGGGAATATGTCCAATCCAATGGAGAGGAGAAAAGACCATCTCAAGGAATCTAATAAATGGCTGTGAAAAAGGAAGAAAGTGAAATGTGAGAGAGGAGAGAAAATGGAGAGAGTGAGTGGTGTGTGTACATGACCTCTCCACTAGTTGTGTTCTATGTGAAGTAAATGTTGGAACTTTCTTTGCTTTGCAATCTTGTTGATGATGTTATTAAATCCTTAATTTATGTTATTCTTATATATTACATTATTCATTTTTTTCCCAATATAGGGTAGAGATAGAGAGAATATCATTCCATATATCCTTTCTATCGTATGTAAGTACCCTTGTTTATTTTTTTTTCCGCCTTGGAAAAGAGGAAATAATTCAACGTTTTCGGAATTTTCTTATCAAATTTTGACACAAAAAAGAAGAAGAAGAAAACTGTCTTAGTGTCTTTAGTTTAGCGAACAACGAAAGAAACAAAGTGGGTTTGTTTGTTTGGCTTCTCTTTTATTCTTTTTCTTATATAAATAAAATATTGTTGCATACTGTTCGCTATGTGATGACACGATGTTTTTTGAGAATAAGGGGGTGAGTTCAAGGATCGCATTCGTCGCTTTCTCATTGGCTAGATAATTTTCAAATTAGACCCACCTAACCTGATTTCCCTTTGATTCTGGTTTAGATCCTAACCCTATGGTGATCAAGGTGGTCGTCAGTAGATGTGATTCAATAATCCTGTTACTCTATCACTGCTTTTTGTAAAAGCTAAACTATATTTCAATGACTTTCCACAATTTTAGCATCATCTTTTGATTTTAGGACCAACACTGTCCACGATAAATACACTAGTGGGTATCACATGAATTTGACCCACCTTGCCTTGGTCCCATTGGTGTTAACTTTGAGCTTGTGAATAAGTTTCTGTTCTATTCACCTCAGATTAAACTTAATCCCAATACATAAACTATTCACAACATGATGAAATTTTGATCCAAGGGTTGAGATTCGTCTACCTTTTGGACTTGACCTAGTGATAGGTTAAAAGAAAGAAATCCCAAAGGTCAAGTGCAAACCCATGACTTTTTCTCATGGGGTTTTATTTATTAATTACATTACTTATTAATGACATAGTGATAGGTAAAAAGAAAGTATGTCCTTACTCGTGTCATACTTCAATACATTAATTACATTATTTTATTAATGTTTTAACCTAAGTAATTAATTATGAATAAGAACAAAATACATAATTTTTTCATTTTAAACTGGAAGTCTTCATAAAAATATCTTTAAATAAAAAATATAATATAAAAACAATGAGATAGTAATAATTTTGCATCTTCAATGGTGATTTAATTAATGGAGCAAGTCTCACAAAAAAAAAGTTAATGATAGAGGTTTTAAATTAAATTTGGGGAGTTTTCACTCTTGGAAACTTTAAACATAATGATCATTATCATCATCAACACTCAATTAAAGTCTCGCTGAGATAAAGCACAGAGTTTATAAAGATTCAATAGTCCGCAGCTTTACCCATACCTAGTAGAAGTTAAGCAATTGAACAATGGAAAATAAAAAATATAAAAAATTATAAATAACAATTAATTGGAATTCGTTAAATAATTGGTTTTATTAAATAATACATGTAAATAATTAATTAAATAATAATAATAATTTTTTGATAAGCAACGTGTAGGATTCATAATTTTTAAGGTCATTGATCACCACTAATAGTTGAAATTTACATACTTTATGGGAAAGGTATGCAATATGATAAAATTATTTAAAGGAAATGCAGTTAGTCTAATTGGTAGATCCCAAGCATAGCTACCAATTCTCTTACCTTCCAGCCTTCAGCTTGCCTTCTCTTATTTAATTATTTTTGGTCTTTGAAATTTCAATTTGAAGTATAATCTAATATGTGAGTACTCGCATTGAGATGAAAACAAAACCTCATACTTGAAGTGCTCTATCATTCACAATTCTCCAGCCCTCAGAAGAAGTAACCAAAATCCAAGTCATAGAAAACAACTAAGCTTGCCTTCTCTTATTTAATTATTTTTGGCCTTTGAAATTCCCCTTTGAAGTATAATCTAATATGTGAGCACTCGCATTGAGATGAAAACAAAACCTCATACTTGAAGTGCTCTATCATTCACAATTCTCCAGCTCTCATAAGAAGTAACCAAAATCCAAGTCATAGAAAACAACTAGGCTTGCCTTCTCTTATTTAATTATTTTTGGCCTTTGAAATTCCCCTTTGAAGTATAATCTAATATATGAGCACTCGCATTGAGATGAAAACAAAACCTCATACTTGAAGTGCTCTATCATTCACAATTCTCCAGCCCTCATAAGAAGTAATCAAAATCCAAGTCATAGACATCAACTAACCATGTGGTTCCATCGCATTCCAAGTGCCTCGTGTAAATTTAGGATGATAAGGTATACAATTAGAGCCATGTGCTACACCATAGTAAATTCTCCTGGCAATCTTGATGGAATAAACAAAGAAAAAGAAGTCGTATGTAGGGTTTGATTATGGGAGAAAGTGAAAACGCCACCTAACCTTACCTCCGCTCCGATACAATCAATGTTCACACTTTCTCTCAGTCTTTTGTATGCAGTGCAATAAGTATTCCTAACATTCTTACCAATTTCACTTATGTTTTTCTCTAATTATTATGCATAAAATTTTTCAATAAACTAGAAAATAACTATTATCAACAAACAAGTGTTGAGTGCCTAAGTACAAATTTCCATATTTTTCAAGTTTTCCTAGTGTCTTCTTCAGTGTTGTAGGTCCAAAAATTAGGCAATACTTTTAATGGATTTATTTGATTGAAATACCATACGCTGTCAACTTCGTAGAATTTTTTTAGCTTAAGTTTGAAGCTTATACATCACCATATTCTTCATCAAAGTTAATATAATGTGAAGGAGTAAATCCTAACAAGGGTAAAGAAGCAGACTATGAAACAATATATAACCTTCCCAAGTCCAAAATTTCAGTTAACCTTCATTTGATCACTTGCTCTCTCATAAGTTTTGTAAGCTAAAAAATTTCCCTTATCCAAGAAATAGATATGTCAGTCACCTCGTAAAAGATTCCCTATGTAGCTTGTTCCTATTGTTACTTTCACGATATAATGTATAGATGCTACAATTGAATATTATTATAAGGAAACATACATATGTTGCTTCATTATCCTAACTGTGTAACTTACCCATTTTATGATATTCAACCAATCCCTTTCCCCCTAATGAATTTGTAGAGGTTGTTGAACTCTTGACTAAAGGACTTAGGAGTAAGACACTAAAAGAACAAATGGCCATTGGATTATGGGTTACAAAGAAGGCTTAAGGAATCCTTGATGTTATGATATATGTCCTTAGTTTTCAATCTTTGTCTAACAGCATGTCAACTTTTAAAAGAAGCCTTAACAATCAAGGATTTAGCCATATTTAGTCTTACTAGTAAATTTTTTTTAAAGTTAAGCCTGAGAAGCAAAAAGCATGATTCATTGGTGAATTTATGAGAGGAAAACCTTAACCATATAACATGATCATCATCAAGAGGATTCAAATTGCATGGAGGCAAATTATTAGTTATACTAGTTGATCCCCTAAAACAACAATTTCAATTTCCATATAAAAAAAATTCGTTGATTTTGGCATTTTATGGAATTCTCAATGTAAGAGAAGACAACTCCTTTCTCATATGCAAAGGCCCCAAATTGCATTAGTTATCATACTAGAGTCTAATATTCATTCCATTCCTTATAAAGCCCTTAAATGATGAGAAACGTCAGTCTCCCAGCCTAAGTATTTAGAATAAGTTTTCAGAGTGCTCTATATTGATCCTTAGTTGCTAAAAGTTGGTCCTAGCTAAGTAATACTCATGCATCCATTTAGAATATGTTGCCTCTTTGTCAATAAATATCCTCTATATCCTTTTAACTAAGAGAGATAAGAACTATCCCAAGCCTCCTCCTCCTTAGGTAAGCGAAGTTCCTACCATTTTATTTTTACACCTTTAGAATTCTTAACTTTCCCTAACCATCATAAATTCTTGATGCATTTTTTAATTTCCTTGATAAACTTTCTAGTTAGGAAGAGATGGCACTCCAATAGATATGGATATTCCTCAGGATTGAATAAATTAATTGTAATATACATGTATTAGATAAGAATTTATTTTGCCAAGAATTGATTATGTTTGTAATAGCTTTCATTAAGGGAATAAGGTCAACAAACTCGGGCTTCTTAGTAGATATAGGCGTTCCTAGATATTTAAACGGAGTATGATGAATTATCAAACCATAAATGGAACTAAGTTGGTGAATATCTAACACGTTTGTAGAAATTTAGATGTTATTGTTATCTATATTAACCTTTAAATCAGATAACTAAGAGAAATAATTTAGACAATTCATCAATATCTAAAAGAATTGAGTCT
>JANQAP020000135.1:1341340-1351698 GCA_026874005.2 Erythroxylum coriaceum
GCTTCTAACCTTAGTAATCTACCCAAAATACCCTTATGCATTCTTAATTCTTCAATTTAACTCTTCCAATTTCCATCGATACATGATATAAGTCCTCCTAAACTTGACTTAATAATTAAACTTCAATTACAAAAAAATGATTTAACCATAAGATCACCAAATTCATTCAATTCATGCTTACTAAAATAATAAAGAGAATTTGGGGCCCAACATTCATTTTATTTTATCTTTCTTTTTTCTTTTCTTTTAATTTTAATTTTGCTTTTGTATTTATTTTATTTTATTGTATCTTATTGTATTTGTGGATTATTAATTTAATTATCTTATGAATTTCTCTACTTGATCTTAAGTTTGTTGTTTATTTTAGGAATTACGATTCATTGTCATATCCATAGCTCATAATGGAAGGATGAAGCATATGAGACTTTTATGGGAGCCAAAGTATGCCTTCACAAACTGTGGCATCACCATATGGGAGAGTTAGGTGTTCTCATATATTTTTAGAAGTTCAACCGATGTTTAGGCCATGTCACAATTTTTTTTGAAAATTAAAATTGAAATTAAATTAACTTAGCAAATGTTAATATATAACTCCTTACAAGGAATCATACTAGCTACAATAAAACTAGTGAAATATTACACCATCGAACTACAAATGATTTATGGCATAGAACCTTACAACGACCATTACCGTTTTACTTCATAAGTAACTAATCCTTGTTTGTCGTTAACAATAATGGCAACTCAGACCTAATTCACTATCTGTTCTATAAGTTGTTGATGACTTGCTTCCATATTTTTATAAATTCTTCAATTTCGTTCTTGCTATACAGAGTAAATAAGAATATGCAAGGTTGTCTTAATTATCATACTATTACACTGACCATGTTTTGTATATCTGATGATTAGATTTAAGGTTTTCAACCACTCAAAAGTGTACATAGGTAATTACAACATCACCATCAGTCTGCTTGTTATATTGACATTTAAAGAAAAGACGATTTCGGCTCCCATTCAGTTACTTAAAAAGGACACAAATAGGGTCAAATCCTCCAAACCATCGATCTTTTATTCTTAACTAACTTTTAATCACCAACCAGTTAAAAAACATAACTTTGGGGATTAATATAGATTTCCACACAATATCGAACTAGGATATTACCTCCATCGTGGGAGCCATCAGCTTGTGGCAAGATCTGTTGTTGAACACTCCACTGAAATGGGGTAACCAGACAATGTTATCTTGCCTCTATCCTGTAAAAATCTTAAGAAAATATTTGACTAATAAATGGAACTTTTTAAATGCTCCAACCCAGATGCCATTATGTATGAGTACCGACACTCTAGCATCAAAAGGTATATGGTTTTGGAGACTAGACAACTCACTTCTGTGAATAAGAGGGCTAAAGTTGGTCCAATTATCATATCACAACTATGTATCCTCACCATCACCCGACTTATGTTTGATATGATGATAGATAATGTCTTGCAAGCTAAGCAAATAATTGAATATCCATGAATATTCCTTATACTGATGGATTTGCCAGAAATTCCAATTATGAAGATGATATTGATTGACCCATTTGATCCACAACATTGTTTTATCTATAAATAAATGCCAGACCCTCTTAAATAGCATAACTTTTTGTATTTTGGCAATATGAATAATCCTAAGTCCCTTTAAAAGCTTTGTTATTGTTATATCAACCCATTTCACCTTGAATTGCTTTCCATTCTCAACTTTACCAGACTATAAAAATTCTTTTAATATCCGATTCATTTCTTTGATGACTCTCTTAGGTAGAACTAGATGTGTCGACCAGTGTATATACTTGTTGGTCAACATTGAACTGATTAAAGTCAACTGACTAGCTATATATATAAACTTGTGTTGCCTTATCATGATTTTGATTTTAAGCTTCTCTATCAATGGCGTAAAATATGAGAACTGAGTTTTATGAGATGTTATTGGGACTCCCAGATAGGTGAATGGTAAAGAGTGAAAATTAAAACAAACTAACCTGCTTATCTGCTCAGGCTCATTAACATTTTATGACACATAACCTAGACCACACAGAAAAAATCTACAGCATGTGCAGCATCATTCGAATTGAATATAGTTCAACCTTATAAAGCATTATTAAATCATTAGCATATAGTAAATGAGCCAACTTGAGTTCACTAAAATTATACTGATACTAAAACAACCGATTGCAATCCACCAGCTTTGATATGAGTCTAGAAAGTGCTTCCATAGCTAAGGCAAATAGGTAAGAGGAAAGGGGATTTCCTTTCCTAATCACTCTAGCATTGTTAAATGGTAATGAAGGAATCCTATTCACCAATATACTAATAAACAATGTTTATACACACTGGAGAATCCAATTCATGAATTTAGTTGGCACTACGATCGCTTCTAAGCATACACTTAAATAAGACTAACTAATAGTGTCATATGCTTTAAGCAAATCAATTTTTAGCACACGACTTTTAATATGTTTACCTGACTGATATGCCCTCAAGAGCTCTTGTAGAATGAGGATGTTATCCCCTATATTATGCTTAGGTAAGAAAACTCCTTGAGCCACACTAATAAGCTCTGCCAACACTACCTTCAATCTTGATACAAGAAGTTTAGCTATCGTCTTGTACATTATGGTACAATAAGATATTAGTCAAAAATTTGAGATAGAAGGATGTCTCTTCATCGGGATGAGGCATATGTAATTATGATTAACTTCCCATAACATCTGACCTAAATCAAAGAATTCCAATATTGCATATGTGAATACGAAACCAGTAATGTCCTATGTTTTTTGAAAAAATTTAGTCGTAAATCCATCCGGATGAGGGTATTTTGAAGCATTTAGACTAAACAACATATCCTTGACATATTGTGGAGAGAATGGAGTTAAAAGCATATCTTGTTGCATCTAGGTGATATTCACGACCAACACATCTTGCATACTAAATCCCATTGCTTGAGTTTCATATATACCCTTTAATTGTTAAAAATATCCCCTAATGTAACTATTCAGCTCATTGTGATCAGAAATTACATGCCCATCAATGTCTCTTAGTTTGGAGATGGTATTAAAATTTCTTCGAGCCATCAAAGATGCATGGAAAAATTTAGAATTAGAGTCCCCATGTTTGAGCCAATTTTGTCTAGTCTTTTGTCTGATAATTGAATTATGAAGATTAAGACCCTCCTAATACTCCTTCAGCCTGATAAGTTCCATATGTCTTAATGTCAAGTTATGTGGATCCTGGTAACAGGCCTCCTGTACCTCATCCATTTTTTTTTTAAATTATGGGCATTACAATTCTACATCTTGAGAAACTGTTTAAATGCTTGTTTGATAGTTTGAAGTTTTTGCATAATTTGAAACATTTTATACCTGTACACCTCGTGCCTTTAGTAGCTGCTGATTACCTCCATAAAGCCCTCCTGTTGAGTAAGGCCATTATAAAATCTAAAGGGAGTCCCACCTCTAACCATTTCTTGCATAAGTTGAATAAGCATAAAGGAGTGATCAAATACCACATTCTCACTAAAATGAATATAGGCTTGTAGAAATCGGCTAAGCCAATGAAGTTTCACTAATGCTTTATCTAATTTTTTCTAAATCATCATGTTTCCTTGTTGTTTGTTAGTCTAGGTGAATAAACAGCCAATTCCCCTTAGATCTAACATATTTAGCATTTGTAAAAATTAAGTAAGCTCTTTGCCAATCCTTGTTGTGAATCCAGCTCCACCATCAACCTCACAAGCATTCAAAGAGAAATTGAAACCACCAATGACTAGCCACGAATTCTACATACCAGCTTATAGAATTTGCAGATCCTTCCGTAACCTCTCTCTTTGAAAAGCAAAATTGGAAGCATACACAAGGGAGACTTCAAAAGGAGTTGTTCGTCCCTTTAGTTGACAGTGAAGATGAATATATTGATCACTACTAGTACTTTGCTTAACTTCAGTTACATCCGAATTGAATAAGCATATGATAAAACCATTATAATGGTATGGATGATTTTCATTGAGTGCCCAAAATAGTCAACCTTGATAGTACACCATTTGCCTTTATTTTAGTGTCTAATAGACTGACCAAAAAAGATCTCTTAGGAACTATTATATCCTTCACCATTAATTGCTTAAGAGGGTCATTTAACCCCCTTGTGTTCCACACTAGTATAGTCATCTAAGGGGAAACCCCTTTGGTTTATCTTTGAGCCTAACAGATCTTCTCCTAGTTTTAGTAGGAGAAAATTGAGAATTATTTATTGCAGTATCATGTCTTGAATTATCATGCTATTCATGTTCCTCTATGATGTGGTTGGTCTACTCCAGACTATCTGTCAACTAATCCTGAGCCACCAGATCCTGTTGACCTTCAACCATCATTTGAGCACTTCTAGGCAATCCCTCTTGAGTATCATTTAGATTAGTCTGACAAGCCTACATCCTATTAATATTCTCTCAAGCTCCTACGTTCTTAGGTGGCATCCCCTTGGGAGTATATGTCATGATAGTTTTTTGCCCATTGATTTCAACCTCTTCTACAACTACACTTAGATATTTTGAATCCTGTTCCCTTATATCTATAGACCTAGTACCAATATTATGATTCACATAGGTATCCTCAGTAGTATCAGCATTAGCATTTAAGTTCCTTATTTCACCAACTTCAATATTAGCCAATGATTGATTCTGTTTTTCAATATATGTCCTTGTAATTACTTGTAATGCCTTTTCTGTACTCTCATTCATTTTAAATTAGAGTCCATCCTAATTAACTCATCCTACCCTTTTGTTTTAAATGTTTGCCCTGAAGGGATCCATATGGTGTAGTATATAAGAACATTTACAATTTAGAGTGCAGCAACTCTTATACTTATGGATGGAACGATTATACTCCAGCTGGATATTTATAGCACCAAGCATCTCCACGTAATGCGCTAACTCTAGAAGATAAATTAATGAAGCCATTACCAAATTAAAAGCTAATCGACACGTATTTGAAAATAAAGAAAATACAAAGGTTAGTTTCATGAATAGAGGGACAATTTATAAAGAGGTTCTAAAAGAAAAAGAAAGTATTGCAGATCGATTAATGGAATGCCTTGCTGAGAGAGTAGCTAGTCAACATGAATTTGATGAAAGACTTTCTTCACCTATATATGATGAGTATAATTTTAGCTTCCAATCGTCTCAGTATGAAGAAGAGACAACAGTCGATTTCATGAATGAAGATATATTTTAAGAAGGCGAGGAGGTAACTGTTGTTTTGAAGAATATAATGACCGAGTATATTCAAGATGCAAACTTAAGGCATCAGGAAATGCAGACGAGATGTAAGGGAGTTTGCCTAGTTCTACTGAACTATCTACCAAAAGGCAATTACCCTTAGTAGTGAAGAAGAGCTTCCTGAAGAAGAAGAAGACAAAGAAACCTCCATCCTAGAAGAGAAAGTAGAGAAGTGGAAGAAGATAACTAAAGAAGATGAGTCAGAAACCTCTGTCTATGAAGAAGAAGAAGAAAAGTGGACATAAGTGATTAAAGAAGAACTGGTAGACGAACTAAGTAAGGAAACTACTGATGAGGTGTTAGAAGTGACCTTAAGTATGGAGGGTTCCCACTTCCTCAAGGACAAACATTTCGAGCTAGCTGATGATATAGGGAGTTTGTTATTCTTTACCTTTCTAAAAGTCTGTTATTAAAAACGACATTGATGGAGTTTATTGATTTTATTAATCTAATCAATTATGTCCTTATGATTATCTTACAACATATGGCTTATTTACAAGTTATGAAATCGCTTTATGGAGCAAAGTGTGAAAGCAATATGCTAATTATTGACCTACGATGACATTAAATATACAGGTGACGTTGAGCTACCAACGTTAAAGAAGTGCTACATAGGAGGCAACCCAAGAGTTAGTTTTAATTTTATTTCAATATCTATATTGTTTTGTTTTTGCTTTCATAATAGTATAGAATTTTATTTTCTATTTTGTTATTTCTTTTGTTTATTTTTATCCTTTTCTTTTATATTTTGCAAGGATGTTATCTTCATATTGGGTGGATCAAATCAAAGAAAATCGTCACAATCAGGAAAGTACCAAGAAACCCTCTCACTCATCATACATGTTTTTATTGTATACATTGGGGACAATGTACAGCTTTAAGTGTAAGGATGAGTTTAATGAATTTTTAACAATTTTTTTGAGCTTATAATCCTGATTATAATATTTTATGAATTGATGTCATGAATTGGTTGAATCTATCCATGAATACTATATGTTATTGTTGAATATTGACTTGAATTCGTGTACAAAAGGATGATAGTTATAATGAAATTAGTTTTCTAAGTCATATTTTTCGTAATCATTGAAACATTCAAGTTAAATGAAATTGCATATTGTTTACACATATATACCCAATTTTTTCGTTAGCTTTTAAGCCTTGTAGCAAATTTTCAAAATTTTTAAAGCTCTTTTTATTCTTTCATGTGTGTGTTATCATTGCATAGTAGGATAATTCTAGAACTTGCTTTTATTGTACATATTGAGACCATATTTGTTAAATTAAAAGCAATGATATGATGAAGGCACTTAGATTCAACAACTTGTTTTAGCCTATTTCTTTGAAAATTACCATACCAAAAAAAAATTACCTTTAAGAATAACTAAGTTAAGCCTTAGCCTTTTTCATTGATTTTACCTACATATTAATCTTTATCCTATTTTACTTTGAAGACCATTTCATTATTTTGAACCTTGAAGTTTATTTATTTTATTTATTCATTGAAACTTGAAATTTGTAAAAGGTCCAATATTTCTTGAATTGTGGTATTGAATGCTTATTATGAAAAAAAGAAGAAAAGAAAAGAAAAATAAAAGAAAAAAGAGAAAAAGAGAGAAATAAAAAATATAAGGAAAAAAAGAAAAAGAGAGAAATGAACAAAGTTATGGTACCAATAAAGTTGTATTGAAAGGACCTATGTGTTTTGTAATCAAGTTTAGTAATGTTTCCGTGAGTAAATTTCCTTCACCTTTAACCCTTTTTGTCAGCCTATTCAAACCTTACCTAAGCCCCATTATAACTAATACAAAGATCTTTTGATTTTTGTTTCTAGTTTGTACATAAGTGGATGAGATGCAATTTTATTGTAAGGCTATAGTAAGAATTCTACTATGCATTGATTGAGAGTCTTAACACTTGTCACCCTAAACACTTGAGCATATTGAGTGAAATCTTGGTGAGAGTGTAAAGATGTATGCTTTTGATTTCGATGTGATTATTGATGTGGTTATTATTAATATTACTTAGGAAGTTAATTTTATGACAACTTGATTCTGATTTCATGTTAAATTGATTAAGAAGGGTATATTGTTGTATAGTATGAATAGACAGGTTGAGATTGATGATGGATTGATGTTGTAAAATTTGTAATTTTAATTATAGTTTGCTTGAGGATAAGCAAAAGCTTAAGTATGGGGATATTTGATAGATAGTTAATTGACTATATTTTACCCTATATTTAATGCATTCTTGCTTGATATTTTATACTTTTGTTGTATATTTGCTACTTCAAATGTGTTTAAAGGTGATAATTGCCTTCACGAACTTAAAGAAGAAGAATTTGGATGAAAACACGGTGCAAAATAGAAACTTAGCAATCTAGAAGGAGTGCACGATCGTGCACTTTTACATGCTTATGCATTTTCATAATACTTAGTGAATTCTGATTATGCACATTCCGATGCACAACCTTGCATATGATCGTGCATAACCTAGAAAACTAGGTTTTCATATAAATTTGACATTTCAGAGGCAAATCCAAGGAGAAAGTGGCATGCATCATTTTGAAAGTTCCAAAGGCAATTCCAGAGGCAATTTTGAGCTAGAGGAGAGGGAGACATGAAGATTTTATTGACGGATCTACCAAAATATAAGATTATACATCTACATCATCAAGATACTCGATAGAGAACAATCAGGGAGATTTAAAATTATGGTTATGTTATATTTGATTCAAGTTTCTGTATATATGTGTCGATTTCGTATATGGCAATATGTAACTCATTGTCTTATTAGTATCTAGGTTAGATGAACCCTGTTTGGATACTTTAACATGTGTTGATTATTTTGTTAATGCAATTAGTTGATTGATTGTTGCATTCCAATTGTCTATTTTTATTTATGTTCTAGTAATCCAAAATATTAGACCATAATCTGATTTTAACGTAGCGATTGAGAAATCCTAGGTTTGAATAGATCCACGATAATTGGAAAGACTTGATTGCAACCCTAAAGATATAATGACATAAATCTTCTAGATTAGGGTCTAACCTAATAGAGGGACTCATAAATCAATAACGTAATCCTATAAGATTAAACCTGAGTAATTTGGTTAGAAACCTTAGGATTAGTTGTTAATAGAGTCAAGGTTAGCTACTAGAATACCTTAGGAATCTCCACGGTCTAACTAATCAACAACACAATTACATTACAAATTATAAATTGATTTAGGGTTAAGGGGATTCAAAATCTAGATACTAATTACTCGATATTGATAATTTCCTAGTGCTTCATGAATTCTCTGTTCAATTTTGTTCCTATTTTATTTTAATTGCCTTAGTTTAATTTTCTTTTCATTAAAAATCCAAATTCAATCCTTAGGCTAAATAATAGGAGAAGGGTAAGTACCAGTATTCACAGTTTTCGTGAGATTGACCTATACTTACCAGTACTAGCTACAGCTATATCATGCACTTCCGGTTATTACAATATTGACTAACTCAAATAGATCATTCACTTCAACTGCTTCGATCCCATAATAGAAATATTTAACAAATCCCTCTCCTTAAGACCACCTTCAAAATCACCTTCAATTTATCTCTATGTTTGTTATAATCCCTCTCCTCCCTTGAGTTAGACCAAAATTTACAAAGAAAACTAAAATTAATAGGGGAATGCTACTAATTATGAAAATAATTGTTGCACATGAGATAATATAAGATCTTCTTAGCTAACAAATAGAGGCATCAAAGATGCGTTCAATGATTTTTAGGATGCTTATTTCAATTTGTTAAAGAGACAAACTTAATCTAGGTATGTATTTCTTCACTTTTATTACTTGTTTAAAATTGATCATCACTTTATGTTGTTTATAAGGTTACTTTTGTTGTCTTACACTTACTTCGTGGGATCAATTTAAAAGTGGCGTTATAGAATTGCAAAGATTGCAATTAAAATTCTAAGTCAATATGGGAGTGCAACTAGGTATGAAAGGAATTAAAGCATATTCTAATTTATTCATTTCACAAAAAGAAATATATTAGGATACAAAAGATTGAAATTGGTCTTTAAATGATACAACTGAAAGCTTTGCTGAATATGATTTCTTATATTTTATCAACAACTTAATTTTATTTGTTTACTATGATTCTTAATAGAGCAAGTAGTTCTATGAATCTAATTTACCTGGACTATATCGATCTTTTAGCTGATTGAATTTCTGGGGAACTAAGTTTTACAGATGAGAGTGACAAGGATGATAATCTTAGATGGAAAAATATTAACATGTCATATGATGTAACAAATTTGATTGATAGTGATGATGAGACTCTTTTTAACGATGAGAATTTTTTACTAAATGAAAATTGTGATTAGTAAGGTTTGAGAGAATATCTATTTAATGAAGTTCCATTTTTTTTACTCTTTCTCTTTTCTTTTATTTTCACTAGTGTATGATTTATATGTTAAATTCTATATATGCAATATCATATAAAATTTTTAATTATAATTATTTTTGTTTTAAGAATTACTTCTACTTTATTACGTTGATTGGCATAAACTCTTATTGTAATGTTTATGGATGTTTTGATATAATTATTCTCTATTATATGTTGTAAATTATAATATTTTAAATATTTTTGTAATATTTTTAATTTTATATTGTATGATAATTAAATGATTATATATGATATAAAACTAAAAATTGTATAACAATATATTAAGGGATTATTTTATAATTTTATTAAATTTACGAAATATTTTAGAATTTTAAAAAATTATCTTAAATATTGATCGATACAGTATTCCAAAACTGAATACAATCTGTTACGATATTTGCCTTCTATCTTAAAACTACATTTTGTTAGACGTAAAATTTTCAACGAAATGAAATGATTTATAATGAAATAGAATGTAAACGGATGTGATATTAAAAAATTGTTATTTGAGAGGTGGTTCTGCCGGATTCTGACGAGGCCGTACGTTGCCGTTTGGATCCATGGAAACAACTGTTGAACACGAGAATTCTGGCTTAAGGATTCCTGCAAAACAAAGA